>CAJUYI010000433.1:0-11523 GCA_910591695.1 Galerucella pusilla
TATTGTCTAATTGGATCTTCTCTGCGGAGTTATTTAACGGTTGGGTTCTGCTGGCTTTACGGTTAAGCTAGCAGAACCCAGGTTTTTATTCAAAAAACGTGCATCAGGAAAATCGGCAGTGGGTGCAAACCTGAGCCTAAAATTAGCCTAAAATTATGGTGTAATCCAATTTTCCATAAAAATTCGATTAGCTCATTGGTTCTGCCAGCTTAACGTTAAGCTAGCAGAACCCGCGATTTCTCCCACAATTGAGGAGCAAAAAATTTTTCAGTAGGGTAATAAATTAGCCTAAAAATAGCCTAAAATTATGGCATAAAAAAAGTTGAAAATTCCAAGGTGGTTCTGCTAGCTTAACAGGGGTCTTTTAATGTCATTTGGAGATAAACGAATAAACGATAATTTGGGAAAAAAATGAAATAAATCGTTGAATTAAGAATAGATTTTGCAAAAAGAATTGTATTATAAGTACTCGTATTTCAAGAGTTCATTTTCCATGGTATTTAAACATTTTAAAAATAGAGTATACACACACAGTTTCTTATTCCCTGATATTCTAAGAAATCGAATTTTAATAAAGTTCAGTTCGTATGTAGGTACTTATATCTATTTTTATTCCTGTCATATTGTAGTGGGTTGGTTTGGATTTGAACCTGTCGACTATTCCTAATTGCCTGTTTATTTCTTTATTCCAATCTATCAACTAATTGGATGGATAAATATTTGTATTGATGCGTTGCCCAAGGTGGCAAAGAATAATATACAAATAAATTATTTTAATCTAAAATAAAAATTGCTGACAGACGTTTAGATTTGAATAAACTGGCTATGGAATATGTATAAAATTAAAGAAGAATATGTTGAAAAGGGAGACGAACACTTGCTTTAACTTCTGCTTTTGTTAATAAACATAGATTCAAAAGTTTTGCATCACCCCAAATCTCCGAAAAAAAAATGTGTTCATTATAAATGGATCAGAGATTAATCAAATAATTAGTTTCAATAAAAAAAAACGTGTATATTTGTCAAAAATTTTCATTATCCAATAATAAACTTGCTTTAAACATAAAAAGTATTCGTATTAGAAAATAAATAAATTAAATACAAATTGATTCTTTTTAAAGAAAAGGTTAAGTGAGAACCTGCATGAGAACTTTTAATAAAGAGTATTTCCACCTCTAGAATTTATGCATGCTTGCAAGTCCCTTGCCCATGCTCTTTACCAAATTATTGATATTCTGTTGAGGAATATTTCGCCATTCTTCTTGGGCCGCATGAACAAGCTGTTGTACACTCCTGGGTGGAATTCTGCGTGCTGCCACTGCCCTGGCAAGGATGTCCCAAGCGTGTTCTATGGGATTCATGTCAGGAGATAGGGCAGGCCAGTTCAAACGATTGATCCCTTCAATTTCAAGATACTCATTTACAGCTCTGGTCCAATGAGGTCGGGCGTTATCGTCCATAAAAACGAAGGAATTGCCAACAGCTGCGCGCCATAGTCTCACGTGAGGATGTAGAATCTCTCTGATATACCTATCACCAGTCATCGTTCCCTCCACATGAATTAATTCTGTGCGATCATTTAACATAATACCAACCCAAAACATAGCACTTCCTCCTCTGAAAGGCGGCACGGGGCGAGCATGGGCAAGCTGAGCAACTCTCGTTGGATCCCGCCACACACGTATTCGATGGCTATCTTGTACCAAACACATCCTTGTCTCGTCGGAGAAAAACACCGAATTCCAAAATTCTTCAGGCAAGGCCGCGTGTTCTTGAGCCCACTGTAGTCGACGAACTCTGTGCTCAGGTTGTAGTCTGGGTACTCTTATTGGTCGGCGACACCTCAAACCTGTTGCAAGTATTCGTCTTCGTAATGTAGAGATCGATACTAGAACTCCCAACGCATGTCTCATATCTCTTTGGAGTGCAGCTATTGCCATGGTCGGGTTTTTTCGGAATGTTAAGTGGATATAGCGGTTCTGCCGCTGATTAGTAACACGCCTTCTACCGCTTCTAGGTCGATCAAAGAAGAGAATTGGTCTGGAGATACCGGTTCCATACACGAGACACATCACTTTGCCAAACGCCACTCTGTTTGCAATGAACCTTTGAGAATGACCTTCTTCAACTAAAGCCACTATTCTTGCACGGTCAATCTCACTTATGACTTGACGATTCATGTTTGCACTTAAAATCGTAAAAATCAAATGCCTTGAATGTTAAAATGATCACACTAACAATGTTATCTTACAAAAAAAACTGTAAACATCTGTATATTGCAAAAAATATGGAACATATTGAATTGGTAAACATTGATAAACAAGCCAACAAAAAATTGTTAGCGCAAAAAAATTCCTTCGCATCCGAAGAAGGTGATGCAAAACTTTTGAATCTATGTGTAGTATCTTGTAGGTACAACAAGTACGGAATGATAATCATACAAGTGGGACCCGTTCCGGCTTCCTTAGGTGACGCCCACTTCGTATGAAAACCGATGGAAACAATATCAAAAATATTAATGGGAAAGGAACATGAACTCATACGGGCAAATTTCTAAAGCCCAAAACTTAGCATAGCGACTGAATTTAAAGATATATTTCCTTTTCCCTTTTCCTTTTAAGATTTTGTCAGAAATATCAATATTTACGAAAATAACATTAACCATTGAGAGCTCTATTATGACTACCTACTTTTTCAAATTCCGACTGAACATAACCTAAAAATAATGCCTAACTAACTGTCAAAATCCATTTATCACGCAAACACCTGTAAATATTTCAGTAGCGGCGAAAAGCGATTCACCTTCCTAACGCTTCTTTATTTCCTTCAATATTTTTAAGTTCTGTGATTTCGATAGGTGAGTTTATAATGAAAACACGCTACTGGTTAGATATGCGAGTTGGCAGTAATTTTGTGTTCCAATAACCTGACAGTTATGCGAATGTACTTAGTTTTCAGCTTTGATTTTGAATGTGTGCCTAGTGATATTTTTATTCTCAGACAAAACCAATTATCTAAAGCTACTAAAAATAAATCGGCACAGGCTTATGTACGATTATCTAAAAGCTAATCTTTATTTTTTATAAATCACATTGTACACAACAAATCATCAATATACAGTGCATGTCTAAAGAATCTTGAAATTTTGAACTCTAATCGGAATCAAAAGAAATTTGACAAAAGTAAACCATGGCCAAAAAGTTATTTATGGAACTAGTACAAAAAGGGATACAGCAATCAAGCTGAGTGCAACAAATATGCTTTTTACACATGCTGTACATGATGCACATATCTTTTCTACGATCGAATTCATTGTCATTTGATGTTAAGCTCCAGCCACAGACTAAATCTTGTGGTCAATGATATTAGCAAGCTACCAGAAATAAGAAACACAATTGCAAGGGTTGAAGACACAATAACCTTCTTTCGCGAATCGCCATCTCGTAGGAAATCGGTTCAAAATCTTTCAAGGCTCTGTGAGACCAGATGGTCGGAAAAATATAAGAGCATGAAAAATTTTTCAAAAAGCTTCACTGACATTGTTAAAGCTCCAGAACATCCATCTGTCGAAGGAAACTATGCAACAAGAAAATCTGCCTACCAATAATTGCACTTACTGAACCATGTTATTAGTTTAATTTAAGTACCTATAATTAGAATTTCAAAGTTTTGTTTTCATTTGTCTTTTCTTTTAATCCAGAAATTTTACATTTTGTACGACCATGAACCATGGTTTGCCCCCCCCCCCCTGTTATAAATCCTGGCTACTCCCTTGGTCAAAGGTAACAGTATAATACTATTGAAACGTCTTACAGAGTCTTTGAAAATCCAAGATGAAAGACCGTCCACTACGAAGCAACAACAACTTCCCTGGCTATATGCCACGAAGGATATTGAATTACACTTCAAAGTTTAACCGGGTTGGTATATCTGCAAGATAGAACCAATCATTTTAGTTTGCAAATCGAAAGGACAATATCATTTATATATTTTATATATATAATAATATTTAATATACTGGGTGTCTCATTATATTCTGACTGTTTTCAAGAGCTTATATCTTCGAAACAGTTCTAGATAATAAGATGCGGTTTCCACAGTTAGGTATAAAATTACCATGAGTTTTTTTGTGACACATTTATATAAATGGCGTACTTCCGGTTTACCCGCTAGAAATGTGGCGTATTTTCAGAATACATTAGATGTAATTTTTTAAATGGGACACCCTGTATATTTAGCAATTTCTTGAAAGACGCTTATTTTTACTTTTTATCGGTACCTTAAAGTTTAAAATCAGTGCACAGAAAGCGAAGTTAGATAACTTTAACTGGGATACTGTAATGATTCAGATATCTCAATAAATAAATCTTAATAAATAATAATCAAGGAGGCGTTAATATGTCACATCACAAAAATATTGCGATCATTGACAAAATGTCACATTGTGTTAGAACCAGTTAGAACAAGATGGTATTATCAAAGTCTATATATTCCAGTAAGTCCGGTCACTTCTTTGATCGTCGGAAAACGCCGGCATTTTTTGCGGAGAGTCGTAAATCATGTGCGACACCTGTTTTTGCTAGTCATTTGGTAGTATACGAGGTGACGGACGATGAATCAATTTGTGAAGGAATTTACCGGGTGCAATTAGAAAATATGTTGACTTTATTCTTGTTTTGAAAAATATTGGCAATTTATATAAATTATATTATTGCTAAGTAACTTTTTAGAAATTTTGTTTTAACCGAGGAATGGAATGAAAAAAATCATAAACATAGACTTCAATAACGTATATCCGAGCGTATATCTGATAATACTTAATAACTAATACAGAATGATCAGCGAATGAACATTTGTGTTGATATAATCATGATAAAAAATATAACACAATTTAACATCTACTTGGGACAAAACGAATACAAATGAACAATTATTTAGGTCAAATCCATTTGGAGTATACTCTGTAGCGTTGTATTGAATAAATAAGTAAAAATAATGAAATATCAACAAACAAATAAGTATTATGTACATTCTTAAAAATTAATAAATACTTGAATAGTTATAAATTTTTCAAGATTTTCAATTTAGGATGTTCTTTATTCTTTCTAAAGGTCCTTAGTGAGGAATTTGCAAATTTCAGTGTATAATAGATTCGCACCCTTGTATATAAGGACAGCAGGTATTCCCATGGGAAGTTTGGGCAAGGATGCGAAAATGCGATACTAGACAACTTGGTCTTCAAGTTCATTCCTATTCCTACATCATCCTGCACACATAAATCATTGAAATTTTCAGTGAATATATTTTCTAAAGAAATCAGATATTCACCGAAAATTTTTGGAGGAACTGTCAATCCTCCAAACCGTCCCTGCTTACTACCTTCATAGACTTTTTTTTCGCAAAATGATGTGGATTGGTCACAACCTTTCTTATAAGTTTAGGCAAATATCGCATTTGTGTTTAATAAAACACTTTTGCACCCACATAAACCAGGGCATTTCCTTCTCCTGTGGACAAATCCTGATAGTCTTTCCTTTTTATGTCCAA
The DNA here is from genome assembly GCA_910591695.1 of Galerucella pusilla. Taxonomy (NCBI): domain Eukaryota; kingdom Metazoa; phylum Arthropoda; class Insecta; order Coleoptera; family Chrysomelidae; genus Galerucella; species Galerucella pusilla. The sequence continues at coordinate 5,548 of CAJUYI010000433.1, forward strand.
TATTGGCTGACCATTTTTTTTTCTTGGCCGTCGTAAACAAGGACCCTTATGAAGACGAAAAAATGATAATTGTTTATGAATTGCAGTATTGTTTCTACACGAATCTACGCAACAATAATTTCCATAAGAAGGCATCGCACACAATCAAAAACACAGTGCAGATAACGTTCGCACAAATTAAAATTCAAGATCACTTTCTTTGGCGCACCCGATACAACGCTCTGCTACACCACCGTGTAAGTCAAACAGAACTGAAAAATAAATAAATCCCACATCAGATGTGGGATTTTCGCGTCGTCGAGAGAGTGGTCGGACTTATTGGAATATATAGACTTTGGTATTATGAACCAAAACGTTCACTTTCAACAAGACGGGGCTCCACCCCATTATTCCAACATAGCAAGAGAATCTTTTAACCAACAATTTGGAAATAATTGGATTGGTAGGACTGGTCCAATAGAATGGCCTCCAAATTCTCCAGACCTGACTGTTCCAGATTTTTTTGTATGGGGATTTGTGAAATCTACAACCCGATGCCTGCTACTATTGAGGAATTAAAAAATAACATACGGCAGGTAATGGAAAATATTCCTCTTGAAATGCTGACAGCAGCATTTGACAACTTAATGGTTCGATTCCACAAATGTATAGACCAAGAAGGAAGACACATCGAACGTTTGTTTTAGAGTGCCCTAAAACATATTACTATTTGTTTTTTACAGTTCACTTTAGCTAATAAACTTTATATCTAAATCATTACAGTATCCTAGTTAAAGTTATCTAACTTCGTTTTCTGTGCACCGATTTCAAACTCTAAAGTACCGTTATAAAGTAAAAATATGTGTCTTTCAATAAATTGCTAAATATACAGGGTGTCCTATTTAAAAAATTACATCTACTGTATTCTGAAAATACGCCACTTTTCTAGCGGGTAAACCGGAAGTAGGCCATTTATATAACAAAACTTACGGTAATTTTAAACCTAACTGTGGAAACCGCATCTTATTATCCAGAACCGTTTCGAAGATATAAGCTCTTAAAAACAGTCAGAATATAATGAGACACCCTGTATATTTAATTCCCTTCCAAATGATACCAAGTTTGTCAAAATACATAAAGCAGAACATAAGTTATAACAATTTTATTGAGTCAGCTTTTCCACTCACCCCTACCAGTTAATTTACAAGATAGATGAAAAAGTACTGGAAGAATCTTCCAATGATTACGAATAGATACAATAGATAAATTATTGAAAAGTTATGTGACCCAGACAGACTTTTTTCTCTAAGTTGTAGAATAAATAGTTTCTGAGATACAGCGGGCTACCTCTCTCATTCAGTCACCCGGTATGAGTTATAGAGTGGAAAGTGTATAGTAAATAATATATTGATTTTTAATTCTGATTAATTAATTCTGGTGAGGATATTGGAACAGACTTATTAGATTATTGTAAATTCTTGTGCTCTTGACATGTGAACAATGTTTTAATTACACCTGACGTTACATACATGCAAGTGAAGATAATAAAAGAGTGCTAATAAGGTTGTTGATACAAGTTATGGACGATGTAAAAAAGTTTACTTGAAAAATACCGATTTCAATCATTGACATTGAACTAGAAACACGTTTTATAAGCGATATAACGAAATAATATTTTTGATACATTTAGGAATACATCTTCTAAAAATATTACTAGAGTGAGTCAGCGACCTTCAAATTTTCCTACTAAATTGTAAGGAATAGAACGCGTAGACTCAGAAAAATACCTTTATGTTTTTATAACTCAAATCGGGAAAACAGGAATTATATATTTGGGATGTTTCTATATATAAATCTAGGTGAACATCAAAAGCAAAAAGTAGAAATCGTAACATAATTTGCTCTCCACTTCACGCTTATGATATCTACTAAATATGTAATTTTAAAATAAGAATAATAATTGTAGAATAAGAAGAATACTTGTAAATTGTACAGGGTGTTCTTAAATAGAACCCATAAGAGAAGTTAGACAGATTTTATTTAAACTGAACATTTTAAAACAAAAATAAATATATTCTAATCTTGTCAAAGCTGTAGAAGCTAGTAACGGAAAAGTGCTACACAAATATTAGGAAAAAATTTTGTATGAGGTCATGACAGTAATCTTGACTTGAAAATAGTAAATGAGCAGCATTGATTCTGGCTCATGGCGGATGCGCCAACATGGGAATCTCCATAACAAAATCTTCAAAATTGCTAAGGTTGAAGGGGGTTCCAGAACCAAGTCGTAAGCTTGTAGAGTCCTTTTAACAATACAATATGTTGTAAAGTGATGGCGTAGCAAGATAGAGCACCACCACAGGATCGATAGAATGGCCAGCGTGACCACCTGATCTTATATCATTAGATTTCTTTTTATGGGGAGATATGATGAGCATTCTATACAAAACTAAACTTTAAAGAGCGAATATTAACGCTTGTATAAATGTATGTATGTATATTGGGTACCTATATTAAGGCAAGTCTCAGAGTAGTAGCTCCTTAAGTCCTATTTTCCGGAGGGTTTTTAGGATATATGCAGGCTTTAACTTAGGATTCTGAATTGCTGGGCAATTAGCAAGTATGTGGATGGAGGTTTCTTCTTCCATGCTGCAGAATCTATATTCTTCTTCCTCCACTATTTCAGGCGACAATGTCCCGTTAGGATCCCTGTTAAAACTATTTGTGCAGTTTTACTTTGACTTGTGCATTCATTAGATCCTAACGGGTTGTTGTCACCCAGCAGAATCTTTGGTTGTCTAAAATTTTTCCAATGGTTAGATCTTCTCTTTTTTCAGCGTTGCTTATTTCTTCCAATATTACATTGGAGCTGATACCGCAAAAGGGTTCCGGCCTCCAAAAGCGTGCTTTAGTCCCCTTCTTTGCTAGTTAATCTGCTAAGTATTTCATTTCCTTATATCCCAGTGAGCCCTGGAAACCACAGCAACGGGACAATATTGTTCTCGCCTAGTTCGTTGAGTTTTCCTAGGCATTTCCACACCATACATGAGCTAGGTGCTTTAATGGTTGCTTGATTCTCCGACATTATGAGCATCAATTGGCCTTTTATATACTTATCAATATTGAGCTGGGCACACTTTTTTATGGCGAGAATTTCCGCTTGAAATATACTTGGGGTTTTTCACAGGATTTTTGAGTGCTTGGTTCTTGGTCCTATCTCATTCTTTTGTTTTAGAGCCGCCTGTGTTTCCAGGTTTGGTATAATGGTATTTGGATCCCATTTCTTCCTGTTGCTTAATTCCGTAAACCTTTTTTTGAAAAATTATTCTTTTTCATCATACCATTTTCTGGCATGTCCCAGGTTTTCTGATTTCTAAAAAGTGGGGAGGTGGTTTTTCCCTCTCTACTTAGTCTGTATCTTGTTCTTTCTGCCGCACTTCTCTTTGCTATTTTACATTTATTGGTTTGAAGAATGTCATCAAAATCTTGATTTTTCAGTTAAGAAATGTTCTATATCAAAATGTAGTCAAGGTATATAAATACAATGAAGATCCAGTGATTCTTATCTTCTTCCTTTAATTATTGGTGCATTGTCAGGCACTAAGATTTATATTTTGGAACTTTTTGCCTCTCCTGATATCAAAAAAACGATTCGGCAATGTTTTTTGTGAAGAAATAATGTAGCTTTCAATATATCTGTATCTGTTGAGTGGGAAGGGTGAGTGTGTAGGCTCACAGCACTTAGGCCACATGTGACTCATTGTACATCCTCCCGAGGAGTTGTCCTCCTAGGTCATTGTCCATCCTGTCCTTCTCAGGAAGGTGGACAGGTCACTAGGAGACATCTCCTTTATATCGGCAGGTGTAGGCCAAGACTCACCGAACACACACTCTCTTATTGACGATAACTCCGGACACTCGCATAAGACATGCCTGACAGTTTCATCTTCCTGTTCACACATCCTGCATAGAGGTGTGTCCACTAACCCCATAGTATGGAGGTGTTTCCTTAGTTGACAGTGACCAGTCAGAAATCCTACTGTTAAACGTAGGTTTTTCCTGGTCATCGCCAAATATTTCTTCGGCGCCAGCTTTCCAGGGTCGCCCAGGGTGATCCTGGCAAGACTGCATCCTTTGATTCCATCCCATCTCTTAAGGAATTGAGCATGGGTGTAACGTTTGGCTAGTTCCGCAATTGTCGAAGTCGTTAGGCCGTAGGTGTCACTGGGTCCTAGAATTTTTAGTCCAGCGACGTCCCTGGCTAAAGAATCAGCAGTGCGATTTCCTTTACTCCTGTCGTGCCCTTTAACCCACCTCAGGATAATATTGTTATCTGCCGAGTCGTTAGCTAAATCTTGGTGGCACTCTAGTACTAGCCTCGATATAACACGTTGTCTGTTCAAGGCTAATAGGGCTTGTCTACTATCAGTGCAGATTGTTATGTTTTTTCCAGAAATTCCTCTTCTGGTTAGTTCTTTTGTGGCAATTGAGATACCAGCCAGTTCTGTTTGAACCACGCTGGTATTGTTTCCCATTCCCCACTTAATCTTGAGGCTCAGTGCTCTCGAGTTAACTCCACATCCTGAGCCTTCTTTCATTTTTGAACCATCTGTATAAATGCGTATTGCATTTGCAGCGTCTGGTTCTGTGTTCTGTTTTATTTGAATTTTGTAGGGTTTGTTAAACAGAAACCTGGGTTCAATTGCATCGTTGGCTGCCTGCAGCAGAGGTAGCGCAGTGAGCGCTTCCTGCCATAGGCTCAACCTCAATTGGCCCACTCCTACTTCGGGGTTTACACCAGCCGTGCGCAATCGTACCATGGCCATTAACGCAACCTCCTTGACGTGCAGGTCCAGAGGGGTCAGACCAGTAATTAGTTCCATTGCTGCGGTTGGTGTTGTTCTCATGGCTCCTGTGATGTTCAGACAAGCCATTCGCTGTATTTGATATAATTTTTGGATGGCCGTTGCTTGTAGAACTTTCGGTCCCCATGCAATTGCTCCATACGTTAACTTGGGTCTTATTATTGCAGTGTAGACCCAGGTGACCACACGGGGTGACAGACCCCATGTGCGTCCCACTGTCCTCCGACACTGCTCATAAGCCACATATGCTCTTTTTGCTCTGTTGTTGCTTTCAATATATATTTGTTTTTTACCACTAGGTACACTGATTTTTGTCAGTTTGGTTTAAAATTGGACCATGTTCAGAATTAGGGTCAATTTTAATAAGAGTAGCAGTGTTTAACGTGAAAATATAACTGTCAAATTGACTTCATGCAGAACAACAGCAAGCAAAGAATAAGGTGAACAGTTGGTGATAATCTCTTCTTATTCTAAAAATCCAGGAAGCAAGTTGTAACGCCATTTTTAATTGTTATATCGTTAGTTTCCTAAATTTAAAGAAAAATTTAATACTTTGGACGCTCACAAAATGAAACTGGAAATATTTTATTACAAATCCTAGAATATAAAGAAAAATTATAGATTACCTCTTGTAGATTTAGACAATTGATAAGAAAGACATTTTCCGTTCTAGCATCGCTTATCAAATGCGTAGCACTGGGTGAATGTACCTACATTCCCCCCACTTTCCCATCCCGAATTCAGCTCCTTGCCCCCCAGCCAACCGTAACCTAAAATAAGACTTGTTGAATGTATTTCTAGCCTACTCGATGCCCGCTATAATACAACTTGCGCCTAAAAAGGGTCCAGGCCCGGCTTGTAACGACCGACGAGATTGGAGCAGCAGCTGGACCAATCAAAAATCGTTTTACATATTAGGATACAGTGTCAGACATTTATATTTGTGGTAACTTAGGAAATATCGTCCAGATCGCCTTTCGAACGTAAGTGACTAGTGCGTTTGTTATATGTGTTTCCCAGCAGGTTGTGTGTGCCCCAATTTCCAAAGGATTTTAATATCAAAGAGACTGTGCTATTATTTTGTGAAAGAAGTGATTTGTGGCTCGATTGTCATTCAAGTGTCATACTAGCA
>CAJUYI010000433.1:22577-63724 GCA_910591695.1 Galerucella pusilla
AATACCGAAGCAAAAATTTTAAACCTTTTACCATGTAGATACATGATTTTGGCTCCTGCTACCATGGCCAAAGAGAAAGAAGCAAAAGAAGCAGCCAGAAAGTGTTTGGAAGAAGTTGGTTTAGATCCCGAAAGTTATCGTGTCGGACATACAAAGGCAAGAAGGGTTTTAAAAAATGTAACCCCAGTTTCTTGTCCAGTACAAAACGTTTTGTGGGAGTTATGCATGTCCCTTCTAAATTGTTCGTTATCTAGTAGCGTATTATTGTTCCATCTTTCGTAGAAGCGAGTCATCCTTAAACCTATAAAATATAATTTGTCTTCCTGTATGTAGTAGTTAATATGTGTCAATATTTTGGAATTGTCCTGTATCGTTTCCCGTAGTTACAAGATTCTCAACCCAGCTGGCGCAGCTAAAGAAGCTGATCCTAAGAAATGTGCAGGTGTTATCCTAGAAGCAACTGGTTTGGATGCAGAATTGTACCGCCTTGGTCATACTAAGGCATGTGTATACCTATGTGTCAAAACAATTATGTTGTATTTGAGTGTTTTTATTCTTATTTCAGTTTACAGCGCTATTGGACAAGCGATTGTACTGTTTGTCGACGCATTAAGACAAGCGTTTGACTATTTTTCCTTTTTACTCTAAAATAATGTCGATGTATTTGGACAAACATTTTGACATTTAATACCTTTCGTTTTGATTGTTTTGTTCGTTAAACTTTATCAATTTACTGATAAAGGTATTTACTAGATTTGTATATCTATATATATATAAAAAATATACATTCAACATTGAACTAATTTTGTAAAAATTAAATTTTAACTTAATTTGAAATATTTATTTATTATTAAAAAACTATACAGGGTGAATACATAGTTCACCCCCTATATTTATCTATTAAATTATTTTGTAGTAAATTAAAATGACCATCTGTCATTTATTTCTCAGTCATGAATTTTTTGTTCTCAATAGAATACAAATCCAGTAGAAAATATTGTTTTTATGTGTGTTTTTGTATTGGTTTTATTTTTTCATTTATGTTTTGTGTTTTACTTGCTAAATCAGATACAAAATTCTGGCAGCGAGTAATATTAAAGACAGTATGACAGCTGAAAAAGCGACGCAAATGATACTGGAGCATATTCAACTTGATCCTGAACAATACCGAATGGGTAAAACCAAGGTATTTGTAACCAAAGAGCTTTTATTTATTTTTAATTCCTCATAAGGTCTTAAAACATAAGTTTCAAATTTTAGTGTTTTTATAACCAAAAAATAATAGTTTCAAATGATTGATCCTTGAAAAAGTTTATTAGGAGAACATAAGATACAAAAGTGGTGTAGATACGGTACAGTTTTGTTGGCTATTACTATACAATTATAAAATTGTACCTTTCTTTTGATGTTGTCCTATTACATAAAAATGTTTATACTGGTGTTCTTGCTAATAGTGACGAAATAGATAAAATGAGAGACACAAGACACATAAGGTATTATCAATTTTTTATTTTGGTAAAATATTTTATGGTTCCGTAGTGTACAGCAAATGTTAGCTTGGATCAGGCACTAAAATTAAGGACATTCTTATGAAATTAGGCTATCATACTGACAGTCGTTTCCTCCTCTAGATAACAGAATCAGCACATGCCCTCTTCTGTCAGCCCCATTAACTTTGTGTACCTGTGAAACTTACATAGCATTTCATACGAATTTTCAGGCTGTCGTGGCCATTCAACGGTCTCCGAGTGCAATCCCATATCAGATTATAATAAATTGATGTCTATGCAAACAAGTAGTAGCTTTAGAGCAGATTGACTGCCAGTGAAGATGACTATTGAGCGGTATATTTTTTTTTCCGCGTCTTAACGCTTTTTTTCAACCGTCCGAGTAACATGTTTTCTCAGCCTGGAATTGTATAGATCTTTTGCCAGCTATAAATTTTATAATGTTATTTGATAGCTAACAACAAGGACTTCAAAATTATATTCATAAATATCAAGAATTTTCTACTTTGCAGTAATTGTGATGACCTTAAATAAATAGTGCTCGACCTTAAAACAGACTTAAAGTTTGGAGTTACTTTATTGAAACATGAAACTCTATAATGACATTATATTAAGGTAGGTGTCACAGATGACACAGATCACCTACACATTGTGACATAAAAATATGAAACATGAAATAAAGTCGGGATAATGCACTGCAGTAATCGCACACAAATAAGGACAAGCACTAACCTTAATAATGTTTCCCTTATTCAAAACATCATATGCGCATGCGTATATGTCAATATAAGGACTGCACTATTACTGCTTGACCTTATAAAAGTTCCAATAACACTATTGGTCGTCACCGTTCAACTGTCTTGTTTTGACTTTGAAAGTGATTGAAATCTGAACTTTTAGCGTATTTTTAAACCACCGCTCAACGGACCGATTTCCAAATTTTTAATGACACATTAATCACACTTGTCGTCCTTTTAGATAAAAACATAATGGCACAAACTGTATTTTTGTATCTTTGAAAGCATCGTCACCTGTGACCCATTTAAACACACTAAAATTTGAAATCTCACTCAGAAATCTTAGTTTTGATTTTTAGCTCACGCTTATTAAATAACCAAAATAGATCTTTTGGTGAATATACTAGGAAGCTTTGCAATTAATATAGGTTCTTATATTATTATAAACTTTTCCAAAGTTTTTGAAAAATATTTGTGTGGATCTATTTCCTTTCCTTAAGGATATGTATTGATGTGTCATTTTCAGTGCAGGATTATGCTCTAAAAGTAGATTCATGCAAGAAAAAATTTAAACTAAGATTAATTTAAAATTAAAAGATAAAACCATGTTATTTTTTAATTTAAATCTTAATTTCTTAGCTTCTTACATGAACATCTACATTACGTATTTGCTCATGTAAGAAACTAAGAAATTAAGATTTAAATAAAAAAATAACATGGTTTTATTTTCTTAGTTTTAGTTTTAAATTAATCTTAGTTTAAATTTTTTCTTGCATGAATCCACCCTTAGAGCTATATCTACCTTGTTCTGAAAGGTTGGTTATATCCTGCAGATATTCCAACCTCGTTTAACTTCGATGTCCGGGCATTTGTGCCAATAAGTAGTTGTTTCTTCTTATTCATTATTTTTTGATAAATATTTTTCAAAAACTTTGTAAGGAGTTATAATAGTATCAAATCTATTATCTATTGATATTACTAAATACGATAATTTTACAGGAAACTGTAATTAAGCTTAAGCAGAATTAGAATTGTATACATAAAAATAAACTTATTTTTTTCAGCCACTATTAATAGAATAATAATCTTGATCTTAGTAATTTGACCCTCAGTAGCTTTGTACCAAAAAGTTTCCACAAAACATAATCATGGATTTTATATCAACTGCTTTATAGAAAATAGTCATCCTCTCTTTTTGAACTAATTGGTATTCCCACTACACCTTATTTAATAACTAGGAAAATGATAGTTAAAGACAGCCGTATTAGAGTGATGTGAATGTTCTAATCTTTCAGTTTAAATAAGAAATTTCAAATACGAAACAGGAAAAAGTTTTACATGTGACAGAATACCCGTCTTTTTATTGCCTAGGGGAACATCTAAAGAATCTACTACAGATCAGAGGAGAAATCTACTTATGACTATGTGTGGCTGATTTTTTCATATTAAATACATTTGGAATACGACTGATTACTTTTTCAGAACACTGGTAACTTTTGAGTGTTTTTCAAATCACTTCTCCTGATTATTAAATGTATAATTTCTTTTTTGTTTAAAAAAATTACTTTTCTTCCTCTTCTCCTCTTCCTCTTCGAAATAAAAATTTCTAATTTCTCTATATTTTCCATGAATTCTATTGTTACTGCAAAAAATAAGTTTCCTATTTCCACCATTTCGATGAAGCACAAAGAGGAAAATTTCAAATTTTCCTCTGAGCGTGCTTGGAAGACATTTTCTAAATTCCCGAATCATATTAGGTATTCTTCCGTGCCGGAGTGTTGGGTCAAATGGAGGAACTTCGTGACGACCGTCTTGGCAAAATTGTCACCTGGATGCAATCTTGGGTCCGTGGTTATCTCTCAAGAAAAGAATTCAAGAAATTGCAAGAACAACGTTTGGCTCTACAAGTGTGCCAACGCAACTTGCGCAAATACCTTAAATTGCGCACATGGCCATGGTACAAGTTGTGGCAGAAGGTCAGACCTCTTCTTAACGTCACCCGCATTGAAGATGAAATTGCTGTAAGTACCAAAATTACTTATACGTTTAATCAAATCTCTTTTATTATTAACAATATTCAGTATATCGTTAGAAAACAATTATAAAGTTAAGATTCCAATTAATTATTAACGAATGTGGATAGTGTTGCTACATATGATGGAATTGCATCTGATACTATTTAAATATAAGTAAAATGAACTAGTATGAAAAAATTTGAATTTGTAAAATAATTTATCTAAATATCTGCTGCACCTGTTTTTACCGTGTACGATTTGACGTCAAACTTCTATCAAAATTACTTAACATTAATATTCCCTTTCAATTTATTTTGAATATTATTAGTGACACAGATGATACATTTGATGCCAAGAGATTTACTCTGTCAAATTCGTCTACCGAATTTTATCAGTATTTTCTGTCATTCGCGTGTATAATTTTCATTTCTTTTTTGATATTCTGCTAATGTAAGAAGTTGAGTTTTTACTTTCCCATTCGAGTAAACCATGACATATTTTATGATATTTCAAGGCATATATTTTCCTAACTTTGCAAATAATTCGTTCACATGTCAACCCACTTTTCTTGATACGCTGCCATATTCTAGAAACAAATTAAATTAAAATCCAGAAAATCGTTTTCACCTGATCCAAAAAAATGCACACATTTTTTTATTCAAATTTATTTCTTTCCAACACTTGCACTTTGTATTTTTATAAAGTTTTTATTAGCTTGACCTCATGTCCTGGACCAAATCATCGGAATAAAAAAAATGTGTCATATTATAAATAAATTCAGGCGAGAACTCAGGTGATATATTTATAAACTCACAAATATGTGGGAGATGCATTTTTTTACGTCGGTGTTAACTTTTTGCAATCAAATTTGTTTTGAGGAAAAATATTTAGACTGCCCTGTATTCTACATAACTAGTCTCAAAAGTTAAAAAGCAAGTTTTCTACACTAAACTTTACTTTTCATGCTACTATAATAATTATAAACTCATTCGAAAAAGAATTTAAATTTCCAAAATTTATGGGTTTCCACAGTTAAAAAGCAAGTTTTCTACACTAAACTTTACTTTTCATGCTATTATAATAATTATAAACTCATTCGAAAAAGAATTTAAATTTCCAAAATTTATGGGTTTCGCACAGTTTTTTTTGTAAAGTTCACATAGGTTTTATTTCTATTTTACACTTAAATTCCCATCAGTATTGACAATTTTTTTCTTGATAATACTGCAAATATCAGATCCTCCAAAATGTATTACTATTTTTTTTGGAATTAAGTTCAGTCGTGGGATCCTCATCACCATATTTTTTATGAAAATGGAAAAATTATATTTTGTCGCTATTTTTAGAAAATCTACAGTAATATGAGAGCGGCATCCAAAAAAAACAAACCTTTCAAAAATCATCCTCTAAATTAAATTATTCCAATCTCGCTTTTGCGAATTTGCCGGCGAAAGATTTATTTATGCAGTTCCAATCAAAACAATTTAACTAATAAATCATAAAATAACGATTTTCTCCGTAAAATCAGAGAAATTCAAAATGAGGTTTTCAGCTTTAAAATACCCGAACATTAATAAACAGGCCGATCGCAATAAATAGAAATCTTCATTATGCGTCACACGCAGTAAACACACAAGCATTCATGTATTTAAATTACCCGATGTATATGTGGATATATAAACATAGATTTTTATAGCTTGGATAAATATTACCTGTCCTATATTAATCTAAATATAAAACCTTCTTCCATTTAATCTGTCATCGGATTTATGAAGCACCGCATATTTTTCTAATCTTTCATCAAATCCTCCCATCTCGCCCACGTAAGATTTTACGATATACCCCGCAGCGTATCAACAGTTTAGTCTTTCGCGAAACTCAGCTCTTGCCACTCAGCGACTTTCGGTTATTTTCCAAATTTTTTTTTACTTTTTATATAGTTTCGTTAATAAGACTCGCGATCGAATTCAATAATTTTTACGATGGCCGACACCGAAATACTTATCGATATAACTAATAAAGAAAATGATTTGCAGAAACTTGAAGAGAAAGCCCAAAAGGCACAAGAAGCATTCGAACGTGAAGAGAAAGCCAAGAAGGAACTCGAAGTCCTCTACGCTAAACTCTTGGCTGAGAAGACTGAATTGTTGGCTAATTTGGAAGGAGAAAAGGGATCCCTTTCCGAAATCCAAGACAGAGCCAACAAATTGCAGGCACAAAAGAATGATCTTGAATCTCAATTATCTGTAAGTATATTTTAAATTTCAATCAATCAATTTGAAAGATTTCTTATGTTTCACATAATTATTTTTTAAATTTTTGCACTCAATAATTTATATTTTGAAAGAATAATAGACTCATTTTCATTGACAAATAAATTTTCCTTTTTGTAATGTAGCTAAGTGTCATATACCCGCAAAACTCATTAGTGAAAACCAAATATAGACTGAAGCTTTTTGTTTTAAACCCTTCTCATACTTTCTATCAACGTTTGCCCAGATATGCTTCATTTTTTCCTTGAATATTCTTCATTGTATAGGCTATGTATTTCAAGTACCATCGTCTTTAAATAATTTTGTGCAATTTTCAAATATTTTTCCAGTTACAACGATTTTGCCGGAAATATGTGAAATGAAAATAAATTGTTCAGTAAAAAGTTTCTAATTCGAAGTTTATGTGGCGAATCGGTTCTTGGAACACTTCCAAGGAAATATTAACCCATTTTTTATGTCGATCTCTCATGTCGATGACTCACATTGGCACATCGGCGTTTTCAAACTGAAAATTTCCGAGATTAATTATAAAATGAATACACCTACTTGTTTATATAGTGCTTAAAATTCACGTCATATTTAAATATTTAAAATTCAAACTTCAACAATAAACTAGGAGATTCTAAGATAAAACGAGGAAAAATATTTTGTACTTACATAAATTATAAACATTTTAGGAAACTCAAGATCGTTTGAGCCAAGAAGAAGATGCTCGTAACCAGTTGAATCAACAAAAGAAGAAACTTGAACAAGAGGTTAATGGTTACAAAAAGGACATCGAAGATTTGGAACTTAATTTCCAAAAATCCGAACAGGACAAAGCCACAAAAGATCACCAAATCAGAAATTTGAACGATGAGATCGCCCACCAAGACGAACTTATCAACAAACTCAACAAAGAAAAGAAACTCTCCGGTGAAAACAACCAAAAGGTTTCTGAAGAACTCCAAGCCGCCGAAGACAAAGTTAATCACCTTAACAAAGTCAAGGCTAAATTGGAACAAACCTTAGATGAACTTGAAGATTCTTTGGAACGTGAAAAGAAACTCCGTGGTGACGTAGAAAAGGCTAAGCGAAAGGTTGAAGGTGACTTGAAACTCACTCAAGAAGCCGTAGCTGACTTGGAACGCAACAAGAAGGAACTCGAGCAAACTATTCAACGCAAAGACAAGGAAATCTCATCTCTCACTGCCAAACTCGAAGACGAACAATCCGTTGTCGGTAAACAACAAAAACAAATTAAGGAATTGCAAGCCCGTATCGAAGAACTCGAAGAAGAAGTCGAAGCCGAACGTCAAGCCCGCGCTAAAGCTGAAAAACAACGCGCTGACTTGGCCCGTGAATTGGAAGAGCTTGGTGAACGTCTTGAAGAAGCCGGTGGTGCTACTTCAGCCCAAATCGAACTCAACAAGAAACGTGAAGCCGAACTCGCCAAACTCCGCCGTGACCTCGAAGAATCCAATATCCAACATGAAGGAACTCTTGCTAACCTCCGCAAGAAGCACAACGACGCTGTTTCTGAAATGGGCGAACAAATTGACCAACTCAACAAACTTAAAGCTAAGTAAGTAATTTTTTTATTATTTATATATTCACTGTTAACAATGAAAACCCTTTTGGATCAAATTGTGTTAAGGTTAAGCTATTTATATAAAAAAAACGTTCAATTAAGTACATCGTTGGACTCTAGGTATATTACTTGATTTCACGTGAATTCGAATAGCTAGAGACCAAGAACTTCACATATTCTTTTTTAATCTGACGATCCACAAAATAATAAAACTACTGTGTAGCGCACACATACACGTATTTAACCCATTCTGTTATTTGACAGTTAAAAAAAGTAATCTTGATATTCATTTTGGGACACACTTTCACAAATACACTGACAGCAACGCAATATAAAAGATAGTGTACTTATTTTTATCCAATGTACTCTAGGGCTGAAAGAGACCGTGCTAATATTTATTCTGAGCTTCAACAAACCCGTGGTGCTGTTGAACAAGTTGGCAGGGAAAAGGTACAAAAGTCCGTTGACTGAATGTTACCTGGAGTGAAATGTTTTTAGAAAAAAATCAACCTACTTGTGAAATTTCTATTCTTTAATGATTTCAAAAAACAATTTATTCCACGTGTAACGGTGACTCTTGTACTTGTTGATTTGACCCTTATTTATATCCTGCATTTTACCTTTTTTTTGTTACCCCTTTTACAATGTGTTAGTTATATTTGTTGTTTGAATTCTAAGGGCTGAAAAAGAAAAGGCTCAATACTTTGGTGAACTCAATGACCTCCGTGCTTCCGTCGACCACTTAGCCAACGAAAAGGTACAAAAAAAAGATCGTGCGCTCTTGCTTCTTCACTATTGGCATCTAAAAGAAGTTGGCTACTAAGAAACTTAACAAATAGACATTATCAGCTTATCCACATTCACATCAATTAATTTTAACAGCTAATATTGGTAAACATACTTTTGTTTAAATTTAACGATATCCACTTAAAGAGCTTCATCATTGTCACCTACATTGCTAATTTCTTACCTTTTAACTCGTGTGTTTTTTGTCGCTTTCTATGTTACTTTCAAGTATTGTATCAATAATTACTAATATTATTTTTTATGTATAGGCCGCTATTGAAAAGGTATCTAAACAATTAGGACAACAACTCAACGATGTACAAGGTAAACTTGACGAAACCAACCGCACTCTCAACGACTTTGATGCCGCCAAGAAAAAGTTGTCTATTGAAAATTCCGACCTTTTGAGACAATTAGAAGAAGCCGAATCTCAAGTATCTCAACTCAGCAAGATCAAGGTATCCCTTACTACTCAATTAGAGGACACCAAGAGATTGGCTGATGAAGAAAGCAGGGAACGCGCTACCCTTCTTGGCAAATTCCGCAACCTTGAACACGATTTGGACAACATCCGTGAACAAGTCGAAGAAGAAGCTGAAGCTAAAGCTGACATCCAAAGACAACTTAGCAAAGCTAATGCCGAATCCCAACTCTGGCGCCAGAAATACGAATCTGAAGGTGTTGCTCGTTCTGAAGAGCTTGAAGAAGCTAAGAGGAAACTCCAAGCTCGTCTTGCTGAAGCCGAGGAAACCATCGAATCTCTTAACCAGAAGGTTGTAGCTCTCGAAAAGACCAAGCAACGTTTGGCTACTGAAGTCGAAGATTTACAACTCGAAGTCGACCGTGCCAACGCCATTGCTAATGCTGCCGAGAAGAAACAGAAAGCTTTCGACAAAATCATTGGAGAATGGAAACTTAAGGTCGATGATTTGGCTGCTGAACTCGATGCCAGTCAAAAGGAATGCAGAAACTACTCCACTGAATTGTTCAGACTTAAAGGTGCATACGAAGAAGGACAAGAACAACTCGAAGCTGTCCGCCGTGAAAACAAGAACCTCGCTGATGAAGTTAAGGACCTCCTCGATCAAATTGGAGAAGGTGGCCGCAACATTCATGAAATTGAAAAAGCCAGAAAACGCTTGGAAGCCGAAAAAGACGAACTCCAAGCTGCTCTTGAAGAAGCTGAAGCTGCTCTTGAACAAGAAGAAAACAAAGTACTCCGCAGTCAACTCGAACTTTCTCAAGTCCGTCAAGAAATCGACAGACGTATCCAAGAGAAAGAAGAAGAATTCGAAAACACCCGCAAGAATCACCAACGCGCTCTCGATTCTATGCAAGCATCTCTCGAAGCCGAAGCCAAGGGTAAGGCTGAGGCTCTTCGCATGAAGAAGAAGTTGGAAGCTGACATCAACGAATTGGAAATTGCTTTGGACCACGCTAACAAGGTAAATATGGTTTACCAATATAATTCTTATTATTCTTATTAGGGAATAAACAAATAGCAGAATGTCTAAATAATTTCATCTTTCAGGCTAATGCTGAAGCCCAAAAGACAATCAAACGCTACCAACAACAACTTAAGGACACCCAGACTGCCCTTGAAGAAGAACAAAGAGCTCGCGATGAAGCCCGCGAACAACTTGGAATTTCAGAACGTCGTGCTAACGCTCTACAAAATGAACTTGAAGAATCACGCACTCTTCTTGAACAGGCCGATCGTGCCCGTCGCCAAGCTGAACAAGAATTGGGAGATGCTCATGAACAATTGAACGAACTTGGAGCCCAAAATGCTTCCTTGTCTGCTTCCAAGAGGAAATTGGAAACCGAATTACAAACACTCCACTCTGATCTTGATGAACTTCTTAACGAAGCTAAGAACTCCGAAGAAAAGGCCAAGAAAGCTATGGTCGATGCTGCTCGCCTTGCCGATGAGCTCCGTGCTGAACAAGACCACGCACAAAATCAAGAAAAACTTCGCAAAGCTCTTGAAGCTCAAATCAAGGATCTCCAAGTTCGCTTGGATGAAGCCGAAGCTAACGCACTTAAAGGAGGCAAGAAAGCTATTGCTAAGCTAGAACAACGCGTGAGAGAATTAGAAAACGAATTAGATGGAGAACAAAGGCGGCACGCCGATGCTCAAAAGAATTTGAGAAAGTCAGAACGTCGTATCAAGGAACTTAGCTTCCAAGCTGAAGAAGACCGTAAGAATCACGAGAGGATGCAAGACCTCGTCGACAAACTTCAACAAAAGATCAAGACATACAAGAGACAGATCGAAGAAGCCGAAGAAATCGCAGCTTTGAACTTGGCTAAATTCCGTAAAGCTCAACAAGAACTTGAAGAAGCCGAAGAAAGAGCCGACCTCGCTGAACAAGCTATTGCCAAATTCCGTGCCAAGGGACGTTCAGGATCAGCAGCCAGAGGAGCCAGCCCAGCGGTAAGTTGCTAAAAAATATACCAAAAACATTCATAAACACATATGAATTTGGTATACACTATTAAAACTAACTACCTAGAAATGATATTGAATTATATTTAAGCAAATCATTCTGATCTTCCTTACTGATATAAGCGATAAAGTTTTGTCTATTTCCTTCCATGAATATATTAAAAATCACGAATTGGACAGAATAAGTCAATATTTTAATACTGTCAGTTGAAGATGGCATAAATTGGAGTAAAGCTTCCATAAATATCAATACAACATTGAATCCTAAACCATACTACAAATATTATTGGTCTTGCAGAAAAAGTTTTATAATTAAATTGTTAGTCTTTGATTTTTATCACATTCCAGTCTGGAATAATTAAATAAAATATGTATACACTTTATTCTTCTCAATTACCTCAAAAACCACACAGATATTTTGAATAAAAGATATTAAAAAAAAAATAAAGTTATAATTTGTGTTTAAAGCCGCCGAAACAATCTGCGGCACAACGTTTACAGATTGCATTGGAATAACGTCATAGTTCAATAGTAAGTTTTCCCAGCTTGTCTTCTGTTTCAAAATGTTCATATTATTAATATTAGAAGATTGCTGTAGGAGTATACAAAAAGTACTTTCAAATGCAACAATGATTCAAGTACATTCGAGTACTATAAAGCCTAGTGATTGATTGATGGTGTCCCTATACAATCCTAATATAGTATGTCTTTTATCTTCAGCTATAACAAGAAAAAAATCTTTGAAACCTTACATATATTTATGGTATGTGACAGTTGTGTTCCACAATCTCACTAGATACTATGGCCACTTAGCTATAAAAAATGCAGTAATCAGAAAACATGACAAAAGTCGAGGTGATACAACTCCCTGTTGACTAGAAATTCAAATCTATAAAACAAGTACTTACTTTCACAATTTCAGCAATCTTTTAATTTATTATTGTGAAATGTCCTGTCCAATTTTTATCAGTAGTTTTATTTTGATATTTTTCCAACTATCCTGGTACATAATCTATAGTTGGAAGTCATTATTGGAACTTTAATACTGCATGGTATTATCATTTAGTGTTACGTCTGTTATATTTAGTGGTTTGCATATTTTGACAAGAACTGTATAAAGAAATCTTACATCAAGTTCTTACTTTTTATATGTACAAAAAAATTATATATGTATAACTTTAAGAGGGTATTTAGCCATACTTTTGTAGTTATTTTTCTTATTAGGCTTCTAACCCCTGGGGTATTAAGACAATCCTCTCGAGTTATTTGATTCCCAAAATCTATGTGGCAGTCTTATTATCGGATTTTTGGATATTTCTTATATTGGGGGGTCTAAATTTTGGGAGTTTTCAAGAAGTCAATATCTTTCCTAAGATTAAACAGATTCTAATAAATATTTCGATGTTTCAGCCAAGACAGCGCCCTACCTTAGGATTGGGAGACCAGCTCGGCGGTTCATTCCCTCCAAGGTTCGACCTAGCTGAATTCGAGTGAACAAGCGCTGTGTTAGAATCTTTTAAAAACAAACGAACTGTTTACATCGCAGTATAACCAACATTACGCGAATTTACTTTTATTAATTTTTTATTTTCGTTTTTGAATATTAGAGTTGTATGATTCCGTAAATGTACGAGAAAATGGAGAACGAAGGGATTTTTAGAGACACGTATTAACAACTACAGCCCTTTGATCTCTTGATTTCTCAAAATGCCAATTATTTTGTTATGAAAATATGTAGGTTGTAAAATGATATTGTATGTATGAAATGTTGTATGATATAAGGCACCAATAAACATAAAAGTTATATTGTTTTTGTGTTCTTTTAAAATTAATGATTTTTAAACTCTTGCCCCATTCTGTCAACATCGTCCAGCCCTTGGAAATCTTAAAGCTGATGGCCTCATCTTGAAGGGATGTAGTAATTCTTCTACTTGTGAACATGGCATATATATCCAGCAAGTAATGATTGGTTATATGCCCTTTTTAGCAAAAAGTGCAACCAATGAAGGTCAGTAGGCATTCTCAAATCATTCTTCGATGTCAGGAAATATGATTACTACAATCTCTTTCTTGTTAAAGGGCTGTGTGACTTTCTCAACACGGTTGTGTTATGCTAAATATCTTAATTTGTCAGTTTGATAAGCAAATTGGTGGGTACTCATTGTGAAATTACGTAAGGCCAATCGCCTGATATAGTCATCAGTATTATTTCTAGTCTTTTAGTGGGTAAGACGTTAGGCTAATTGGTCTAACCGATTTATGGTGTGTAAACTATCCTATCTGCCAACCAACTGGGTGGTATGTATCAAAAAACGTGACAGGAAGGTGAAATCAATCAAATCTACATTAGACCTACTAGAGCTAGAGCTACGTGTTCAAGGAGAACAAACCTCTGGGTAAAAAAAAGTCGCTGCCTATCGAAATACTAAACCAATGTAGGGATCAAATAATTAAAGCAACACCATTTACTTCACCTAAAAAGCACATGCATAGGTACCACGGGCGTATATAGAGAGAAACCAAATTTGTCGCCTCCGTATAGAAAAAAAAGAAACCGCCACACGCATTTTCGAATGCAAAACACTGGCCCTTTGAATATATGAACTCGTGGGACTAATAGAGGATTTCTTCAAGAGAGTCTTGACGTATAAAATCTCTTCTATTTTTAAAACAGTGAATATAAAAAATTTATGAGTGGGTATATTCTGAGACTCGCAAGAGTCTATTAAGTATCATGAGTATCACACCTATTCCTATTTTAAAAAACAAATCCAGCTTTTTTCACAAATTCGATTTTTTATTTGAAATGATATTACAAATCTAAGGTCGAGAGAAATATGAGATAGAAAGTATGCTATCATCTTCCAGACAAAAATGACACGTCAGATCTTCCATCAACATCCCAAGTCTTTTAATAATATGATTATTCAGACGGCAGCTGCCGGATAGTAGGTCTGTTAAGCACGGGTCACATTAGGCTGGTTTCCAGCCGCGAATTAAGAAAGCCGCTACTATAAGATTGGTGTGACCACGAAATTCGCAGCTGAAATGACCAGCGGCTGACGAAGTTGGACATGTTCAACTTTTGGTAGCAGTCAGCGGCGACTAAAAGGTCACGTGATCCACTTGCGCTCGCTGGCGCCAGCTTGCAGCTCAGTCTAACCACCTGAGTCGAGTAGACAAACAGGTGGTCTTTTGTATACACGTATACAATTGTTTTTACTTGTGAATTTTGTATAAAAATGTTGGAGTTGGAGAGGTCTGGGAAGCAGGTAATTGATTTCTTAAATATATTTCAAAATTATGCGTGTTTGTGGGATGTTTCGTCAAAGAAGTATCTCAATAACAATGTAAAAGATGAAGCTCACAAACAACTATCGGAAAGCCTAAGGAAAGCCAGCATTTTGACAACATAGGGATCGTGCCTGATATAGATTAACATTTGTTTGATAACATTCCGCAATCCGCGGAGAATGTATAGAGGCCTTCGAATGAATCAAAAATTTTGCAAGAGATCCAAATTTCTTGCACTCTTATACTCCCTGAACAAGTATTTGATGCTTGTGTGGTAAAATTCATTTAGAAGTCACTAGAGGGTTCCGAGAATTTTTTTTTCTCCTTACGGTATAAATAAACGGCACATTATTATTTTATATATTTATATTTACAATAGCAACATATATACACTTTATCTGGCACATAAATAATAATAAATATGACATTTGAGCTATTTCCATGAAAAAAAAAATGAATATTTTATATTTCCACTCAAAAGCAATATTTTATTTTGTGATTAAAAAAAGTTTTAGTGTTTAATGAGGGAAATATATTCTTGATTTTCAAAGGAGATGGATGAGCCTTTTTTGTTAGCAACATCAATAAATCATTGGAATTGGTCATAATCATACACTGTGTTCATTTGAAAAGGATCCCCCTTCAGATGTGTTGAGGCTGCTACTTTCCTTATGAACGTTGTTCAGTTGGATCCATAGCAAAAATTTTTTAATTACTTCTACTTGTGTGTTTCCGTCTAGAACTCCTTTCTTTGCAGGTAATGTATAAACGTTTTCTAATAATAATTGTCAATACAGCGAAAATTTAAGATCAACAATTGACTAATAAAGACCACAAAACAGAATCGAAAATAAAGTAGAGAGGATGAAGAAGTATTTGATTTTAACCATATTTTGGTGCTTACTCGCAGATCACATTAACTGAGGTGAGCTGAGATCTTAGTAAAAAAGAACGCACCTAATATCCTTACTACTTTTTTTAATGTCATTATTTTTTTTGTCACTGTTACTGATAATACGGGGGCATACGAAAAATTGAAAGAAAGCCAATTTTGAACAATGATTGAATATAATAATGGAAGGCTGGTATCAAAGGCAAAACAAAATCATCGAATACAGATTTACCAGACCTTTTAAATGAGGGTGAACATGATACCTTTTGCGCCATTTTAAAAAATGTGAGGGGTATATCCAGTAGGGAGAGTATTCCTTCAAGTTAATAGTTGACGTGTTTCGGCATTTCTTTCTGATAATATGTCGCATTTCTGAAATATTAAGGGTAAGTTATTTTAAAATGAACACCAGTGTATAGTATCTACATTACAGTCTTTTGGGCCGTCAATGACATGATACCATTTATAAGAAGTTTCTTCATTATAGAATCTTTCTAAATTACATCCATAATGAGAACTGAACTTTGTTTATTCATCGTCACAAAACAAAATATCACTGAAAACAATTTTATCAAATTAACCATAAAAAAATTCCACTCTTGCGGGTTCTAATCAGGTGGTATTTCTACTTCTTATTACAAATACTCGTCTAATATATGCATTAAATAATATAAATAATATCAAATTGTCATTATCTACGTTTATAGATGTAACGCCCTAATTACTTACATAATTACATACCTAAAAACACAATAAATATTTATTTATACATATACAAATGGAATTTTTCGTATTTTATACCTCCATATCTATTACATCAACATTTATCATAAAAATAGGGCAGCTCAAATTTAATTTTATATTATTTAGCATTCTTTATACAAATCAATTTTTTATAGAAAGTAAAACAGTACGTTGCAAAAATAGCGTGCTATACAATTTGGATACATCAAGTTACAATTTTTCAAAATATGAAAAAAGTTTATAACATAATAAAACTAAATTGTTTTAACGCATTGTAATGCCCTGTTTTTGTTATAAATAATTTTGCCACTATATTTAGAACCAATGTAGTAGAGGTATCAACTTAAACTCCTAACATATTGCAACAGATTTAAATTTTAGCTGTCAAACGTTTACGCAGCCTTCAGAAATATTCATATCCTAGGCCACCCTTTAACAGTAGAAGACATATTGGACAGAATGGAGAAAAGGAATTAAGAGAAAGATATTATAGAAAACACGAGAATGGTTGATGGAGACGTTGGAGTAGAGGAAGAAACGTCAAGAAAATACGGTCTCAAATCCGAAACAAAAAAAGTGGAGCTCCACTAATAGAATTCCCAGTCTATTATTGAAGAATTTATTCTTCGAATTGCTTCATTACCCACCATACTATTCAATTCTGGCTCTATTCCCATTATCGCATCGAAAAAAAGGAGAAATTGTCGAAACTGGAGACTAATCTACCAAAAAGGCTTAAAAAAGTTGAGCGTTGAAAGGAGAAGATGTTGATAAATAAAAAGAAATTCATTTTTCTGGTTTAGACCGGAATTACTTGGACACACATTCGTTTATACTGTATTAGTAAACAAGGGTATTATTACATGTATCAAATTTTTGTTTATTCTTCGTTCAATTTTAATAAAAATGGGTAGTCCATATCTCCTGAAACTGGTTATTAGTGCTATAGTGTATGTAGTGGGATACGTATTTCATAGAAGATGTGGAATGGTACATCTGGGGTATAATTTTATAAAGTTTCTCGGCGTTCATTTCGTAACAAACAATGACACAACAAATTTCAATTTTACTCTCCTACAGCACACTGTTAAGTACCTACCTGGTAGCCAACAATATTAAAATAACAAACGATACCAAAGCAAATTCACTTCTAGAAACATAACCGCCGCTTTGTTTACCACCCTGCGTTGCGCTTACATTCATATTTGTTCTATTCGCTTGTGTGATATTTTTCATTATGTGATGATCAATTTTAAACGTTGAATCGCAAGTAGTACCAGTGATGGCTTCTTTAACGGAAGATTTTAAAATTCTAAAGTTATATTCGCGATAATTCAGATGTTTATACATAAAAGTCGGAAGTTTGTCTGAAAGCACCCAAATGGTATCGTTAGCATCTACTTTGATATCGTTAGGAAATACCATCAATTCGTTGCTCATAAACACTCTTCCTTGAGATTCCATGGTGTAGTTTTTAAGGGAAGTCCTCCAACAAGCTACTGCGTTGAGATTGATCAAAGCATAAAACAAAACTCCCGTTTTTTTGTGTAAGAACGATACGCCACTTTGCGCTTTCGGTCCTCTCGAACCGAGTAGTTTGAAATCGTTGAAGATAGCTGATGCATTTTTGGTCAATTCTTCGTTCACAAGAATTTTCGTGCTCACTTTGAATTCGTTGAAACTTGTCATTGGATGGAAAAATAATGTGCTATATCCCTCGGAATCCTTTTCAGAAAGAGCCAAACCAAATATTCCATCTTGCCATTGAAAAGGTATCTGAAAAAAAGGTTCAATTTTAACTACAGAATCATTAAAAAAAAAACAACCTCCTCACTTCTTAGAAATCAGACAACCTGGGACATGCCACAAGACGGTATGAAAAAAAAGTATAACTTTTCAAAGAAATTCGTTACGGAAATGAGCAACAAAAAGGAATGGGATCCAAATACCATTACCAGACTTGGAAAGAATGTCATTCAATGGTACGCAGACGGCTCAAAAGCAATAGAAGGAACTGGGATAGGAGTCTTCGGGCCAGGAACCAAACACTCTGAAAGCTCGAGAAAAACCCTAAGTATCTTTCAAGCGGATATCCACGCCATAAAAAAGTGCGCCTAGTTCAATATTGATAAAGGATACAGAAACAAAGGATTATCATAATGTGGGATAGTCAAGAGCCATTAAAGCACTGAGCTCTTGTGTAATCAGTTCCAAAATGGTGTGGGAATGCCTAGACAAACTCAATGAACTAGGCGAGAATAATATAGTCACCTTACTATGGATTCCAGGACACTCTGGAATAGAAGGAAATGAAATAGCAGATGAACTAGCAAAGATGGGGACTGAAATACCTTTCTGGGGGCCTGAACCCTTTTGCGGAATCAACCCCAATGTAATATTGGGAGAAATAGGTAAAGCCGAGAAAAAGAGAAGATCTGACCATTGGAAAGATCTAGTAGGGCTTATACAATCAAAGACTCTTCTGGGTGACTACAACATGTTGAGATAAAATGAATGCATAAGTCAAAGTAAAACTGCGCTAAAAGTTTTAACAGGGATCCTAACAGGACATTGTTGCCTGAATGGGCACCTGAAAAAGCTCAAAATAGTGGGAGAAGAATAATGCAGACTTTGTGGCATGCATCCATCCACATACTTTCCAACTGCACAGCACTCCAGAATCCTAGAGCACAGCACCTGGGATATTACTGGATAGAAGAGGAACATTTACCTAAGTTGAAGAATGCAGACATCCTAAAATTCCTCCAGGTAATAGGACTAAAGGAATTAATAGTTTCTGAGACTCTCCTCAGAAACTAAGTAGAAGTAAGAGAGGCACAATAGATCTTTTAGGTCTCAGTGAATGTCACCCCAAAATACATACATACGACTACAGAAAAAACAATCAATATTTAAATGTATAATTTTAATATTGATTAGTTTTTTCGAAAAAAAAAACATGATTCTGTTCAAAAGATAAAACTCATTTCTGGAAATTACCTCTTCAATTTAAATCCCATTAAAGAATCAAGTAATTATTTTTTAAATGATGCAGTACTGATTTAGACTAACACTAATTGAAAATGCCTGGGTCCAAAAAACCCAGCTACTTTTAGCACCTATTATTTCTTGGTATGGTGGTCAAAAATGAATCAAATAGAGGAAAAAGTTCATTTGGAAATAATATATTTGCTGGTTATCTAATCTGAGTTATCTGTAGCTAGAAATAAGATTTAAAAAATAACAACAAAGCATGATGCGTTCAACTCTGCAATAATGTCTTGTATACTATATTGAATGCAAAATTATAGAGCACGTGCGCAATGACTAGTGGTGTTACTAGTAATTGTGTAGGTAAGTAGTAAATTTTGAAGGGCTAAAGCAAAGGATAGCCTTCCCAGTAAGCCTATCAAGGAATATCACAATTTTCCAGTCGGAAATGACGGCGATTCACCACTGTGTGGAAAAAATTGAAAGGCAAAAGAGAACATATCATTCAATTGCCAACTTCACATACAGCCAAGCAGCACTCAACTCCGTAAAGGTCAATTCTAAGCTAGTATGGGAGTGTGTGCGGGCCCTAAGCACACTGGGTGGGCGTAGCAATGTTACGGTAGCCTGGGTACCGGGGCACGAGGGTAATAAGGGCAACGAAAAAGCGGATGAAATAGCCAAACAAGGCTCATCAATGCCATCCGTTGGGCCGGAACCCTTCTGCGGCATTGCAAAAACCATAGCAAGAATGGAATCAAAGAAGTGGGTCGAACACAAATTGTAAGAATTTCTAATCCTTACAAAAGTATTGAGGCCAACCCTGGACGTCCGAATATTCTAGACCGGTCATAAACGTATTTGTTTCCCGCGATTAGTCCCCCAGTCAGTCTTGAGCTCATCAACTGAGGAGTACGTCGCTTCATACGTCTCCTCTTTTCATTTACCTTCCTTTGGAAATACCTATAATAATTCTTTTAATTTCAATTTAAAACTAAAGTGTACAGTTACCAGTGAATCATTTATGTTTTGGATATTTTGTAAGTAATCCTATTTAATTGTAATCCTTCCAATTATCTTTGGCTTGCCGGTAAAACTTTCTGGCGCCAATATCACTCAGCTGCAGAGTTGCCGTTTTTAGTGCTTCCAGCGGTTTTTTCTATCACTCGTTTTTGTTGCCACCTATTTATGAACTTTAATATTTTATTCGCAAGTGACTGCTAATAAAATTGTCTTACTTCTTAATACTTATTGTAACATTAGGTACTATTTAATTTGTTGCGTTAAACGGGGGAAAGAATTTGTGTAAAGAATTTGTAACGAACTTTTGTATCACCCTCTAGTGTGATCGATTTCCGAATGTATGGTTTTTATAGTGCCTTTCCCTAAGTCACACTAGTTGTAATATTAAATAAGGTACTACTTGAACCATTTGTTTTATTTCTTCTCATTTATCAATTTACAGCTTGCTTATAATAGTTTTTCTTTTTCACCTATTAAACTATTTTGTGTTATCCCTCTGTAAGCTTAGCTGACATGGGTAACTAGGTCTTGAACCTCAATTCAAGTGGTCCTTCGTGTTGTCTTTTAACTCGAAGATTCTAAAATGTTAAAGATAAATAATGATCATATGCAGAACCAAGCCTCACTTTTCAACATATCCTCTCCATCTCTCATTCTTTAACACAAATCTCTGAAATGGCGGAGGAACTCACCAGGACAGACGCAAGCGAAACCGTTCATACTAGAACACTCGCCAACATTTACAGCAGATCTGATGGCCAAGGATAGGAAAACTGTCAAAGCGTCAAAGCTGTAGTGGGTCTTGTAACGAGGCATTGTAAGCTCAAAGGCATTTGAAGCTGATGGGATTGACAAACGAAAATATGTGCAGGTTTTGTCACCTAGAAGAAGAAACGGCAGAACACATTCTATGTCAGTGCGATAGCCTGGCAAATGTGCGGTTTTTTGCATTAGGCGAAGAAAAGCTATTGGCAGAGAGCTATATGAAAGATTCGATCTCCACACTAATACACTTTTTTAAAAGAGTCAGGCTGGAGAATGTAATCTAGAGTTTAGAGGACCACAATAGATCTGAAAAGGTCGCAATGGAATAGGCCAAAAGCCACCTATCTATTTAGTAAATTTTGAAAAGAGATCATAAAGAAGAAGAAATTTCTACTAAAAAATTCTCGCTTCCGAACTCTTTTTCTTTTATTTATAATTTCAATTCAACGTAGCAAAATGTTGCTTGTTATTGTAAACTAAAAAAAATGTTTAAATAATTGTTTTAAAAATGTTTTTCGTCGTGGAGTCCTTTCTATATACATAGGTACTTACTTCAAGATCACGATATGAAAGTTTGAAAAATTCAGAAAAATGCTAGCTTAAAACATGTTATTACATAAAAAATAAATATTGAAAATGTGTTTAAATAGAAAATGAAGGTTGCGCTTGAGTTTGTGCAATTAATTTCTCCCATAGTGGATCCGTTTTTGCCACATTAGGTATTAAATCGTTCTCCAAATTTAAGCGACTTCTTAGTTTGGGTACATTTTATTCGCGCCATTGATAAAATGCCAACTCGCACAAGTACGAGGTAGAAAATGGAATCAAACACTTCAAAGCTTGGGTTGTTAATTCCGGGTATTCTGTTTTTCTTTTTAACCAAAGCCTATCCAAATTTTCAGACTTGAATTCCAAGTGTAACATCCCATCGGCAGATAGTTCCAGCAGATTCTCTTTGAGCTTTGTTGCTAAATTTGCCTCGTTTGTAGCTACATGTCAAAACGGATTTAAGATCCATCTTTGCCCGGTGCCCCAGTGTTATCCGATATCTCTTGCAGTGAGAAGTAATGACACAACTCTTCCTTTTTCATATCAGATATACACATAGATTCAAAAGTTTTGCATCACCCTAAATCTCCGAAAAAAAAATGTGTTCATTATAAATGGATCAGAGATTAATCAAATAATTAGTTTCAATAAAAAAAAACGTGTATATTTGTCAAAAATTTTTATTATCCAATAATAAACTTGCTTTAAACATAAAAAGTATTCTTAGAAATTAAATAAATTAAATACAAATTGATTCTTTTTAAAGAAAAGGTTAAGTAAGTACCTGCATGAGAACTTTTAATAAAGAGTATTTCCACCTCTAGAATTTATGCAAGCTTGAAGTCGCCTGCCCATGCTGTTGACCAAATTATTGATATTCTGTTGAGGAATATTTCGCCATTCTTCTTGGGGCGCATGAACAAGCTCTTGTACACTCCTGGGTGGATTTCTGCGTGCTGCCACTGCCCTGGAAAGCATGTCCCAAGCATGTTCTATGGGATTCATGTCAGGAGATAAGGCAGGCCAGTTCAAACGATTGATCCCTTCAGTTTCAAGATACTCATTTACAGCTCTGGTCCGATGAGGTCGGGCGTTATCGTCCATAAAAACGAAGGAATTGCCAACAGCTGCGCGCCATAGTCTCACGTGAGGATGTAGAATCTCTCTGAGATACCTATCACCAGTCATCGTTACCTCCACATGAATTAATTATGTGCGATCATTTAACATGATACCAGCCCAAAACATAGCGCTTCCTCCTCTGAAGGGCGGCACGGGGCGAGCATGGGCAAGCTGAGCAGCTCTCGTTGGATCCCGCCACACACGTATTCGATGGCTATCTTGTACCAAACAAATCCTTGTCTCGTCGGAAAAAAACACCGAATTCCAAAATTCTTTAGGCAAGGCCGCGTGTTCTTGAGCCCACTGTAGTCGGTGAACTCTGTGCTCAGGTGCTCTGTGCTCTGGGCACTCTTATTGGTCGGCGACACCTAAAACCTGTCGCAAGTATTCGTCTTCGTAATGTCGAGATCGATACTTGAACTCCCAACGCATGTCTCATATCTCTTTGGAGTGCTGGTATTGCCATGGTCGGGTTTCTTCGTATAGTTAAGTGGATATAGCGGTTCTGCCGCTGATTAGTAACACGCCTTCTACCGCTTCTAGGTCTATCGCGAAGAGAATTGGTCTGGAGATACCGGTTCCATACACGAGACACATCACTTTGCCAAACGCCAACTCTGTTCGCCACGAACCTTTGAGAATGACCTTCTTCAACTAAAGCCACTATTCTTGCACGGTCAATCTCACTTATGACTTGACGATTCATGTTTGCACTTAAAATCGTAAAAATCAAATGCCTTAAATGTTAAAATGATCGCACTAAAAATGTTATCTTACAAAAAAAAACTGTAAACATCTGTATATTGCAAAAAATATGGAACATATTGAAATGGTAAACATTGATAAACAAGCCAACAAAAAATTGTTAGCGCAAAAATATTCCTTCGCATCCGAAGAAGGTGATGCAAAACTTTTGAATC
Source organism: Galerucella pusilla (assembly GCA_910591695.1). Taxonomy (NCBI): domain Eukaryota; kingdom Metazoa; phylum Arthropoda; class Insecta; order Coleoptera; family Chrysomelidae; genus Galerucella; species Galerucella pusilla. The sequence continues at coordinate 46,216 of CAJUYI010000433.1, forward strand.
TATGTTATATGAGTTGATGTTGATCTCGCTTCCGACTTCTTCAATGAAAGACTGTGTGGACGAAAATGAATCAAAGTTGTTTTGATTTTGATTTTTGTAAGTAGATATTACATATTTTCAACATACATGGAAAAAATGGTTGGGGGGTCGCGAAATATTTTTTGATACTAGGGGAATCCTGTTACGAAAAAGGTTGAAAAACACTGTTGTTAAGTATGTATATATAAAGGGCTCCACGTTGCGAAACATTTTCAGGACAAGCCCTCAGCTGCCTCGGTACTTAATTTATATTTACTGATTATGTGTTTCCTATGAAAATTTCACTCACCCCTGAAACGTTCATGTTTCCCGCCAAAGGATCAATATTGAAGTAATGATGTTGGATCATCCAAGATTTATTTTGTTTGTAATCATAAACCACTAACGCAGGATGCTGCAAATCTGCCAAATAGGTAAAACTGTCCTCACAATTATTCTCGTCCACGGCAATATTAGCGAAAAAGCTTCTATCAGGGTTCCATTGTCCTTTTGGTATTTCGTAAGTGCGTAGTAACTTGTCCGTCGCCAAATCGTAAATGAGAATTCTTGGAGCTGTAACTCGCTTAGCTATGGTTTCGTCTAGATAATGCTTAAAACCTGTATCGATTACCCATAAGCGACCGCAACTGTCAGCTCGAATTCTGAAAGCTGTTACTATTCCAGGAACTTCGACATTTTGGTTGTGTGTCTCCCAGTTTGGATACGGACGAAGCAGAGGAGAATCCGGATTATCTATTTCAAAAAACAAAATATATCAAAAAATATTTCCTAATTTGTTATTATTAAATAATAGAAATAATTACCCGTCGTTTTAATGTAAGTCAAAGACGCAGGTACCCCTTCTTTCCATCTTGGTAAAGTAATAAATATTCTATCTCCGTATACTTCTAATCCTAATGGTAAGTTATTTTCTGGAATGTATTCTCTTGTGCTAGTAGCATCCGATCTGGCTTCGGGACTTGGATAGTCAAAATTTATTATTTTCCATTGGAAAGCTACCTTTAAACTGTCGATGGCAACTGTGCTTTCTAACAGACACGCAAGAGAAAAGAGAAGAACAAACATTTTAATAGAATCTGAAAAGAATGAAAAAGGTTTAATTATTGTTACTGTCACTAATAGTCATTTTTATGTTTCAAACTATTTATTAGCAAAATCTTATATTCAGTAAACCACATACCTATCTACCGAGCCTTAATTCACAATAAAAAGTGAATAATAATAGGTGGCTTAGAATAACTGAATATTATTATGATACAAATGTTATACAGAGTGTTTTGTATTCGACCGATAACTCAATATCACAAAGAGTTCTCGTATTTTACATAGAAACGTATTTTACATAGACAGTTTATATGTTACGGTAAGAGTAGATATTGCGGCAAATGTACACATTTTCCGGTAAATGTGCACATTTGCCTCCTCATTTGGGTGATGTGCATTCAACATTTACAATTTCAAAGAAGGGAAATGTACATTGAATTCACAATGGCGATGTCGTTTTCGTGAATGTGAGTAAATGTGAGAAAAAGGGGAAGGAAATATAATCATTACTTTCTCCCCTCCCCTTAAAAGATATCCAATACTTTGTAATGAACATTAATATATGCAAGAAGGGAAAGAGAATATAATCATTGGATTCCCCTTCCCCTTAAGATATCCTATACTTTGTAATGAACATTAAGCTATTCAAGAAGGGGAAAGGAATATAATCATTGGAATTACCCTTTTTCTTCTTGATTAACTTGATATGCGCGTTACAAAGTATTGAGTGCATTCACCCTTCCCATTTTTGAAAAATATCCAATACTTTGTAACACGCATATCAAGTGATTTCCCTTTCCCCTTCTTGAATAACCTAGTGTACATTACCATGCATTCATCAACATTTCTTGTTCGAAATCAAACTTAAAAAACAATAAGAGAAAGAAATATATCGTAATATATTTACTATAAATATTTTTTACTGCAACATTTTCAATTTATTTGTGTTCCAGCTTTTCTTAAAACATGAAGGTAAGAGTATACATTTCCTAAAACGTGAAGGCAAGAGTACACATTTGTCGGGAAATGTACATATACATTATATTGAGTTCACATATACCTAAATTTTTGGGAAATGTATACATTTTACGGTAAAAGTGTACATTTCCCAAGAGTACCATACATTCACCGTAACATATACATTAAAACAGAAATCCAAGCATCTAATCAGAACAAAGAACTTTGTCAAGGTTTCGGATCGTGTTGAGGACTGTGTGGAGTAGGATGGCTAAAAATGTAATGCTATCGTTTTCCCCTCAATACTTCGGCACATCTTGTTGTAATTGGATCTCAGTCATGTGTTGTCGAAAGTTAAAATGTTCATAACTCGTGTTTACATAACGGTAACAAATAATAATAATTGATTCTTTACAATACTACATTACAATAAAATAATAATAAATTGATATTCCAGTATTTTGAGAATTAATCTATTACGATAAATAACATGGATAAAAATACACAAATGAAACGCAATAATAATATTCAGGAATCCAAGAAAGTATTGATATTAAAAAATATAAATATTTGGCCTTTGTTGGTCTTTGTAACTGACGATTTATTTCTTGTATGGTGTAGGTGTGGATTCTTAATTTATGGGATTTATTGACACTCGAGTATAAGAAGTACAGAAGACACTTCCAAAACATCAAAAATAATGAAACTAAAACTGGAGCACAACGAATAAGAAGGCTTGAAAAGCGGAAGAAAAGTATAGAGCAACGAGCAAAAGAGAGTGAAACTAATGCAAGGCAGCACTATATACCATGACGCATGACATTTAGGTTCTAAATCTTTTCGGGAAAGACAAGTTTACGTTGCACCAAGTCGAGAATTATGTATTGAGAAGTTAGATTGCCTCAAATTGATAGAAAAGAAACCTTGCACTAAAAGAACTAAATAGAATGAGAGATATTAATTAACTAAATACTGGAAAATACAATGAGTGAAAAAGACTTTTTAAGTTGAAGGTTTTTATTGAGAGTAAAGATAAAAATGATGCGGATAATGTCTCCTGAGTGGATGTACCTACACGTCATATATACATAATTTAGAACAATTAGAAAAAGAAAAAAAATAGTTACAACGAAATCTTGAACACCTGATAACAAGCTAGGACTCGAAGTATTCAGTTTGCTTTATCAGATAGATATTGCTTTAGTTGGTTTTTGAAAGCTCTGAGGGGTGGCTCTTATATTTATTCGGTAACCTATTAAATAATTTGGTTCCCATATAACTAGATCTTTCATATTTTGACAATTTATGGTTAACAATAGATAGCTTATCTGCATTTCTGGTCGAATAGGTATGATAGACACCATTCTGTTTAAAATTGTAAATGTGCATCTTAACATATATGAGTGTTTCCTAAATATAAATAGACGATAGGGTAATGATTTTGTTATCAATAGGTACGTTTACACCGGGCGTACCAAATTTTTAGTCCGAGGTCTAAATGACGTCACGTGTACTTTACTTTCGGTGTAAACACCCAAGGAGTAAAATTTGGTACTCGAATTTGATCCGTCTCAACTAGGGTGGATTAAATTCAACTTTTAACGGTGTAAACACGGCATATCAATATTCGTGGACCAAAGTGACAGTTTTCTAAAAGCACAGAGTAAAAATAGGTCGCTGTCACGTAAGATCGGGTCAAAATAACCTAAAAAAGCTGAATAAAATAACTAAATAAAAAAATATAATCGAAATCTACCATAAAATTAACTTGAGATTTAAGGTTATGTCATTTCAATATGAAAATGTCAATTATTTTGGTCCCAGACTTTGAACCTGGACTATTTTAATCCAGCAAAACAGTCAGTATAAACACTGATGCTCTAAAATAAATAAGTCCACGATTTGGTCCTCAGCCCAAATTGCTCCACACGGTGTGAACTAATCTAATGAATGTTTGTTTGCATGAACTCTGAAAGGGTAAGTTAAACATCAGTCGTATTATACGTTTCGGATGTATGAAGACCTTATTAGCACTGGATTCATTTCCCCATAAGATGACAATATATTAAAGATGACAATAGGCCAAAGAATAATATACCCTTAGGTTAGGTTTGTGGTGAGTGGGTCTATAAGGATCTCAAATCAGATGTTTTCTTTGGTTGTAATAATGCATATTAAGCAGAGTTTAGCTTTTTACAAACGATATCTGAATTGGATGAATTGATCTAAATATAGCCCTAAAAATTTGTAAGTGCTAGAAGGGGTAATGTTTGTTATATCCACTGTAGGAGTATTTTGTTTACATCTAAAATGTAATAATATGGTTTTCTCCAAATTCAATGTCAAACAATTTCTACTACACCAACTCTTGAATAACTCAATTATGAAACAAATATTTATGTAAGTTCATCAGCAGTTACTGCCAAAACCACCACTGAAGAATCATCTGCATATAAAAATACAGATCCATTTTGTATAAATTCTGGTAAGTCATTGATGAAAATAATAAAAAGTTGAGGCACCAGCACTGATCCCTGGGGATCATAAAAAATAATAACAGATTTGGAAAGATCGTTGAAAAATAAGTTCAAATGCACTTTTAATTCACTTGAATTCGCTCTGGTTTGATAAGAAAATATATGATTAAGTTTAAAAAAACCATTTTCATACTACTTTCGACCGCGTAGGGTATAGCCAGACGGGTAGAAGCACGGAAAATTTGAAAGTTAAACCTGAAGTATTACGGCTAAGTATAATTTTATTCAAACTGGTATTTACAATGGTGTTATCAGAACCAATTGCCACAATTTTATCTATGGTATATTTAAATTGCGGTAATTTTGGACTAGGAAATATTTCAATAAGTATTTTTTTAAACGTAACATAATCACCGGAATTTCCAGATTTGAAATGTAAAATTATAAATACAGATTGCGAAAAGTTTAATAGGGCATACGATTCACAAGTACGACAAGGATCATATTGACTGCAATAATTGAAAGAGAGAGACAGGGATTGTTCTATGTGTGAAACTCACAATTAGATCAGTTCCCTCTACCAAAATCGAAAGACGAAGAAAAAATCTCTTCGGGTACGCCTCGACTATCGATTTGAAGACTTATAATAGACAGTTTTTCGTCCTTGGTACATAAATAACTATATTTATAAAAGTTTATCAAGTATTGCCATTAAAATTCCATTATCAAGGTTAATTGTATTTATATAGAGTTGGTATTACGTATAGGTGAGGAAACGAAGCTCAAAAAATGGCATAAATGTATGAAAATTTTGGATTAGGTACATTTCACCCTCTAATCTATTTTCTATATCGTGTCGCTATACGATTTTTGTTGTTAAATGGTGAAAACTACCCCTAATTGTTGAAAATTATAAAATAACATTTTAATCCTTAATAGGGGTGAAATTATTTTACGCTTCAGGACATAATTTCATGAAGTTTAAATCCTTAAAAACCAACCCTTGCTAGAGATTGATGATTTTATTTTGCATGGATTAGTACAAAAATTGGAAATTAGGCTCATCTCATCCTCTACTTTAAATTCTATATCATGCTTAGGGGTGAAAACTCCCCATAACTGTCAAAAATTATTTAAAAAAACATTGTAAACATTAATATGAGAAAAATTTGGACTGGATTGGTTAAATAATGATTATGTTATGCTTTAATTAAGATATCATATACAGATTGCGAAAAGTCTATTCAAGCCATACGGTTTACACAAGTATGACAAGGAAAATATGAGAAAAACTACTTGAAAGAGAGAGAAGAATATTTGTTCGCAACAATGTTAAATACTAATAATTGTTAAATCGAAAGCAGTGTATAGATTTTATTTGTGTTGATCTCACTTATTTTTCAAAAGTCAATAACATTACCAATCTCGATTTTCTCCCACTAAATATGGCGTTATCCCGTGTTATAAGAGTCAAATGCAAAATAAGTTATTTATTCCTCAGAAAGTACCAAACGTTCTAAGTTGGCAACGCTGCTTTCATATCAGATTGGTACCTGGAACAAGGCTGGAACTGAACACACGCCAAACGCTGACTGCGAATAATTATTCTTCTCTCTCTTACAAGTAGTTTTTTCATATCTATTATTATTATTATAAATATTAATATTAGAAACACAATTTGTTGCATTCTGTAAATTACTTAAAATTGCCGGTCCAGTGGAGTTATTTGGTGTTAAATTGGTAAGTAGATGACGTTAATGAGGATAGCATCGGCTGAAGGTCACATAAAGATGACGATGAAGGTGACGACAACGGTTTTAAGTCATTTGTAGATGAAAGAATTTTTTCTGATATATTTTTCTTACATAAAAAACCGGGTGGTTTGGTAGTTGTTTCATGACACTACTTTAAAGAATGTACAGGGTTATATCAAAATATCTTCATTATTTTATATTTTGAAAAAAAATTTAAAATGCAACAAAAAGCTAGAGAAGATGTAGATTTTATTTGATGCACTATTTATTCATCTGTTGTAACAATAGTTATAACTTCCGAAGTAAAAAACTATCTAATAAGGTCAAAATTTGCATAATTTTACTTTCCCGCACTAGTGCGGGAAAGTGACACTTTCAAAGCTAAAATTCGTGCGGGAAAGTGGGTTAAAACGCACTTATATTTTAAAAATCAACAGGTAACAAGCTGAGTCATTCAGTTTACCTTTGACAGACAATTGAAGTGGAAAAAGTGGTGAATTTGAACAAAAATTGATAAAAGAAAATTTAGACGAAATTTTCGTACTACCCAGACATTTCTTCATGTTTGAAAACATAAATAGTCGCAGAGTTATAAATCTGTAGATTATGCTGGGTGAAGTAGCAATTAATATTGAATCTGTACAAAAGTGCTGAATAATTATCGCTTTACCATTTTCCAGATAATCGATGTGAATGACACCAAAAACCAGCCGTGACCTTATTGGCCGGCTGACCCACCTTGGCCTCGTAATAACAAATGCTGTTTTTTTTTTATTTATGTTTTAAAAATCAGCGCCCCAATTTTTGGTACATATTTGTTTAGATAATCGTACCATTGTTCAAGCAATCCGCGGATAATAGTTATATAAACTAAATTACCTAAAGGCAGAACCAAAATAGAAAATGATTGTTGTTAATACACTTGTCACATGCGATTGCGCAAAATTAACCGACACACTACAAACGGGCAATCGGGATTTATCTTTAAACAAAAATCTCGATATCTGTTAATTTAATGTTGATCAACATAAAGCTACACTGTTAACCAAACTGGAGATAATGAAAACAATCTACCGGCCTAGTATACGGTCAGAGGTTTGTTTGTTAAATGCATGAACTATTAAGTACACAATTGTCCAGAGTCGGACCAAACGCAAGGAATTACCTACGTTAAAATACAATTTTTGAATCTACTTTCTCATTACAGCAAGTGAAATAGACGATATCATAACCTAAAAATTCTAAAATATTTGCAAAATTTAATAGCTTTTATATTTCGATCACTTTCATAGTTTTATTATCTTCAAACTTTCACATTTACTGAATCATAGTCTGTGTCTTGCATGTTATTGACACATAGTATTTATTTATAATTCTTCACTAAAATGATAAAGCTGACAATAACTTATTCGTTGGTTTTCAGTTGTTAATAACCCAGAAAATTAATGAACTAGACAACAGAAGGGAATGAAAAACAGATGAACTATCGACTATCGGAGAGAAATATCTTTTTAGGGACCTGATACTTTTGGAAGAAATAGGCAAAATCAAAAATTAGAGATCAGACCAATAGAATGCTTGTGTAGTATTTGGACGTGCATTATCCAATTTGAAATTTAATTAATTACAAACTATTACTTTCCCATGTGTATTTCTAAACGTGAATAAAAAATCATTAAGACTTTGTACCAAATTATGAGTGTTTCTTGATGCCATTCTTATTTTGAAAGTACGTAAAAGTCTTTCTGCCAATCCGTTGGTTTTTGGATGATATAGAGATGATGTAATATATAGGATGTCTCTATTCTTACATTATTGCGTGATGAAAACTGTGGGCCAATATCGTCCCTGAAATGAATCTGCAAAATCGATATGGAGCCTTTCGTAGACTTTAAAAGGAATGGACCAAGAATAAACGGGTAATTTTGGGTCTCTTGGTGCTCTTGACAACTTTGAGAATGCCTCAGAAATATACCTATCAATATGTTCCTCGATTGATGGCCACCAAACATAAAACCTAGCTAGCGCTCTCATCGCAGATATATACCTGGATGTCCTTTGTGAAGTTATTTAAGTGGAGATTTCCGTAATGCTTCTATTTTTTGATCTATCGACAGTTCGTTCCTAATTGATACTGCTTACCAGTGTTTAGACATTGTATTAACACAGTATATGAACTAACCAGTATGTTATCTCGTGACGTCACACTGCCGAGCTCTCTGTGACCTACAACGTTGTTCGGATGACTAATATCATCCGGCGGCCAGTGCTGTGCTGCCACCGTCCATAAATTATGGACGGTGGTGCTGCGATCCAACCAAAGTGCAAGTGGTGAATTTGCGAATAAAATTATTTATTACAGCTTATATTTATACGGCTTTTCGGTATTATTTTTATAGTTTATAAGCATTTTTTTGCAATGGATACCATTAAAAAGAAGAAATCGGGTAGTGTGTGTGTAGTTCGTGGATGTAACAATAAATATTATAATTGTAATGAAACATTTCACTGTTTTCCAAAGAATTCAGAAAGGTGAGAAACTGTTTGTATTTTCATACGAAATGTATAATACTTTATTATTTGATCTTCATATTACATTTATGAGCCTTAGTTTCATGCATTAATTTAATTTGTTGTTTTTGTTTCAGAGCTAAAGTTTGGCTCGAAGCATGCGATAGGCCTGACTTGATGCCAAAAATAGAAACTCTATCCAATAGTAGTCATCGTTTATGTGGTGCTCATTTTGAACCAGACATGATTATGCAACATCATCAAAGAAAACTTTTTTTAAAAAGGCTATTCCAATTCCAATTTTGTGGTTATTTAATTAAAAAATGTTCGGAAATTCATATGCAGCGTATGTGAGACGTATTCACAAGCGTATCAGAATTTAGACGATTCGTCTTTATACTCTTACCTTAGATCTTATGAAAATACGAATAAGGATACTTTTGGAAACTTGAATATGCCGCATGAAAATTTTGTACCATACATCTCATTATTAGAAACATTATTCCAAATGAATTTTGAGAAAGTTGCTACAGAATATAATATTGTTGAATCTCTTAGTCAAACAACAGAGTTTGTACATCCTTGTGTTGATTTTCCAATAAAATATTTAATAAAACTTTTCTTCAGGGTACGACTATATTACACATTAAAATTTGTCAATAAAAATTTTAAAAATCATAACAAAATTGTAATATGGAAAAACCAATAAATATTTTGTATAAGACTATTGTTTTATTAACTCATCAGTGTACTGCTCTACAATATTTAAGAAAAAACATTTAACACGTTCAAGTCATTTTAAAACGTATGCACCTACGCCTATGGTAAAATGAATCGTAAAACGATCCGTTCAAGGTTATCAAAAGCTCTGGCAATTTATGAATGAAATTTATGAGAGATATACTACTGGTTGGTTCATATACTGTGGTATTAATTTCTTCAAGATGTTATCCTTAGTTGTATATTCTCTTATGTTACTTCTGGTTGAGGACAAATCATTAAATTTGTCTGCTTGTAGTCTGCTAGTGATTGGCTTAATAGCTAGTTCTTCCGTACCTCTGCATTTGGCATTACGGATAAATAGTCCGCCATTTTATCATTTTCTCTTCTGTTGAATTGAATGTCGTTTTATATAAGAAGAAGCCACGTGAAGTTTGACAACTGTCTTGCGCAGAAATCAAAATCAGTCTTGTTTATCAATGTCGCCTCGTAACGACAGCTTCATGTCATTGGCGTTACAAACGAATATCGCCAATCGTTAATTGAAAGTATAAATATTTTAACAATGCCAACTATTTTTATACACCAGTGTCTATTGTATGTAAAATACCTCGAAAAGCTTCAAATAAATCCCAGATATGTTTTATTTAAACTTTACAAACGATAAATACATTTTAAATATAAATATTATGTATTAACCTACAAAATTTTAAGAAATTACGCTACTGATTTGAAGTCGAATATCAATTTTACAATATGGCGCTGGTTTTGTCAGCAAGTTAGCGCATACGACTGCATGCAGCTTCAAGTGGCTTCTTCTTAAGGCGGCGCCAGACATGCGGCATTCGGCGAGTACCGAGCGACTGCTCGCAGAGTGGCAAGTAGTTGAGTTACTCGGCAAGGTGTGCGCCAAATGACAAGCACCTAAACCAGATATTCGCCATATGTGGATTCGGATTCAGAGCGTTATACGGCCAATACTCGTTTCCTTTGATGTTGCTTCAAAAGACCGACAAACAACGGGAACTACGCGAGCACTGCACAAAGACTAAAATTGGTCATCGGCAAGTAGCGATGAACCCATCCACACTACTTGCTACTTGGCGAGCAGTCGCTTGGTACTCGCCGAATGCCGCATGTCTGGCGCCGCCTTTACGTGAAACGGAGTCTAGTCATAACAACCAATTATCAATTCCTAATTCACTAAGTTGGGTAGGTTTTGCGTTTAGTTCCCTATAAATGAATTAGTGGTGCATGATTCGATATTAAAGTGGAATGTAGGCCTCGCAAGTACTGATCAAATTACCTGATTCTGCGATATTTTGCGCTAGATACTAAAAGTACGTTATTACTATTTGATGATGCAGAAGGTACTTTTAGTACTAGCAGTTGTATGAGTTGTGTCATTTGTTGTTGTTGCGTTTGCTGCTATTATTTTGTAATATACGTGTGGTGTCACTTAAAATCATCTGACATTGATTGAAAACGCTCTTAAGGTTATAATATCCATATTTTTCAGAATTATTTCAATAGATGAAACCATGGAGGCTTAGTAAGTCTGGAACAGCAATTGGTTGACTAAAAAATCTAGACTGGCTCTGTGTTTATCTTATACTTAGACTAGAGAAGAAAGATCTTATATTTCTGTGGAATTTAATTTTAGTAGATTTCATAAAATAGAGGAAACTACTGAGCATAAAGTGTTGTAGAATATTTCTATATAGCACTGTATCTTTCTTTTAGTATTATTTCCTTGGAAAACTTATTGGTTTGTTAATAAATTCTGACTTATAATAAATAATAATCGAAGGTAGAAGAATTAACCTTGCAAAGTAAAGGTTTTTTTCAAGTCACGATATATTGCGGAATATCCTTCAAAAGTATATTTGCAACAAGGATATGCAAGTATCTCACTGTCTCGAACAGTTTTCTTGAAATACTTACTTCCTGTGTAAAAATTTATTTGCATTGAATTTTGGCGATGTAATTATTGAGCGGAAAATATGATTAATTGTATGTAGGCCAAGCATATAGATAGAGAATCAAAATATTAAGTTTTTGATAAAAATCCTAATAGAAAACGGGTTGTACAGTGTGAAATGTGAAAGACACGCAGTTTTACCATCTTCTATTCATCTTTTGACACCATTACAATTACTTAAAAAGCTTTCGAGTAGCTAACAAAAAACGTTTTTTCCATTTTAAATGTTTCGTGAACAATATTTGTGAGTCAAAAATATACTACATAATGTCTTTTACATTTTCTACTAGGATTTTTAACATAAAATTTTGCTTGGTCCCTAATAATTAAAGGCATCAGATGTTAGTCTATTGACAGAGAACGTTATCGAGAAAGAAAATTTTTAAAATGACAATCTCACAATATAATAGTATATTATGATAGCCATAATTAACGATGGGTGACGTTTGCGTCACGAGCCGCAGGCGAGGGGCGCAAGTCACCCAAGTGAATTATGGCCATAAATTGCGAGTAGAATACTATACTTTGTCCACGACACTCAATTTATTTATTAATAAATAAAAGTCAGTAGCGATTTGGCATATCACTAACCTCAAAATATTGTGGCAGCTACTTCAAATAATTTGACATATATAGAGATGGGCGATACTGTAGAAAGTATTAATACAACGTACCGTTATAAATATATTGTTTTGAAATACTTAATATTAGAAAATATCGTTATGAAAAGTATCAATACTAAAAATTACAATATTTTATAGATACGATATATGCCTGAAACAAATTTCCTGAACAAAATACACAGATTTAATAGTTTATTTCATATTGTACCCCCATCTCTAGTCGGGAATTATGAACCATAATACACTACAGTGTATTATGAACCATAATTCACGACAGTTGATATATGGGTACCATATACCTTTAGTTAGGAGGTAAAATATTGACTTATTATTAGGTGGTCGTGGACAAAATTATTTATTTTTATCTACGTTTCCATTAAATCGCCGCTATAGTACTTTGGTTATTTCCACTCATGAAAAATGAATATACAGGATGACTAGTTAGAAAATTAAGTATTAATGGTTTAACAACAATTTAATTCCTATTTGTTGGTCCTTTAATTTGTACAGACTTTTTTGCGTTTCACTTTAGCTGTTTTCGTTGAAGTCTTTTTGTTCTTCAAGTTATTTAATCATTTTCCATACAATCCTTCGTTATAAACTTAATCACGAACAACGATTCACGAACAACAGAGTTTATAAACCCAGCTTAACAGTATATCATGAATATTTATTGTTAAATACGTTTGGTATTTTTAAGAAACGTTTTTCATAGAAAATAGCATCATTGTATTTGTGATAAAATATGGTAACCACCAATATAAGCGGATGAATTACGAAAATAATCTTTATCTGGTTTTTAGGTTTAGCTTTTCCGTTTACTTAAGTTAGTCATAGTTTTATGATAAGTAATTTGATTGTTGCGGAGAAAATAGTTATTTATGATACAAGTGCGTGAAGTTATACTTTTGCGCACGAGTTGCGAAAATGCAAGGCACGAACGTGGCGAGTACCTTTTTCGCAACAAGTGCGTAAAAGTACTTCACGCACAAGTGTCATACAAAACTTTATCTACGACTACATGAAGGAAAAATAAAAAATTTGCTCTGAAGGGGTTAAAAAACATAAAAATAAATTTTCTCTAAACAAATATATACACAACGAATTCTAATTTCAGGTGGTGTGCAATCCGAAGAACTGCATTCTTCTCGAGGCTCTTCCATTTAAAATGGGTGTAATTAAAATTTTAAATATAACAGAAAATATTTTCCACTATGTCTGACACTTCTGTCAAATTTACTGACAGCACAAAAGTATATACAACAAACGACTAAATTCAAGGCAACTAGATACTAATTACGTAGCTAAAAAAGGAGTGTTAAAATGAAAACCCCGTTTAAAAAGTATTGATCATTTACGCACGCTTTTTAACGTATGTATGATGTATGATTTCATATGATTTCACACATTTTTTTTGGTTCGTGAATGACTATAATTTTAAAGATGGTCGTAGATAAAGAAAATAACGCATGTTGCTGATAAAAAATGTAAAATACATGTTTCATTTGTCATTGTAACATAGGTCAAGTTTCATTTAAATCTGACAATACATTCTATGTTTTTACAACAATGGAAGAAATAGAATTTCGATCAGTATTAAAAACCATGAAAAAAAGTGAATGTGTTTTTAAGATTTAAGATTGATTTAGCGTGAAATTGCTAATACTAAACCCTATGGAAAAGCACATGTATACAATTGACATATTTATATAGGGATGAATCTATCTGTTGGTTGTGTATGGAAGAGTGGGAAAGACGTAGCTATAGCTTTTACATGGGGAGGGTTTTGGTTTTTTTCATCTGATAGGTTTAGAAGGGGAAAGCTTTATTGAAGGCGCCACCTAAGGCAAAAAAAATCGAGTGCCACGAACTAAAGCAATTTTTCAAGTTCAAGAAATAATATTAAGTTTTTTTAAATTATTTGTTTGACTTGGCTACATCTAAAAGTATTTTTAAACGTCGTTTTTCGTTTTGCCCCCTTCTGCTGAAATGGTTATAACCATGTATATATATTTTTTTAAAGGAGCCGTCCCTTCGCCGGCACCACCTCAGCCTCTTGGGCTTAATGTGGATTCTCCTAACATACTGACTACAGCCTATTCAGCCAATCCGTACCCTGTATTAGCTCATACAGGTTCTTTACTGGTTGGTTGTAGAAGTCTTCTGGAGTCATTGGTGGTCTTTGCCTCCTGTGGTCCAGCGTTTCACAGTTGCATAATATGTGCAGAGCTGTTTCAGTGTCCTTTTTGCATCTCCTGCATGTGAGGTCTCCGTTATACAGCTTTATTTTGTTCAGGTGCTCCTTTGTGAGAAAGTCTCCCGTAAGAAGCCCCGTTATGGTGCGTAGTTGAGAGCAGGTCTTTTGCTACTTTTTCTTATGGTTCTTTTATAAATTTCTTCCCATGTGTTTGCCTGGACGTATTGTTCCAGAGTGTTATGGATTGTTCTTTCAACCACCCTTTTAACCATGACCTAGTGGAGCATCTGGGGATGCCCACAGATGGTTCGGGTCCGTTCATCAGTGTTGACGATCCTGCTCTTGCAAGCTCGTCAGCTTTTTCATTGCCAGCGATTCCTTTATGACCTGGAACCCACTCCAGTGTTACACTGTTCCGAGTCGCAGGTCTTTTAAGTTCTTCGCGGCACTCCCATACCAGTCGAGATGTTACCTGTATATTAATTTGGGAGCACCTATTTTAAAAAGTGATAGATGATTGAAAATTGAAGCTTTTATTAAAACAGAAAATCAATCTCACAAAAGTAAATTTAACCTATCCAGCTAAATTATTCACAATTGTTGAGGAATCTTTTTCTATTGCCACATCCCAATGAATATTGCGGCAGTATGCTAATAAAAAATTATTGTACCTTTATTGTATTTCCTATGGGGAGGGTTTGAACACCCAACCCCCCCCCCTTATATACGTCCCTGGGAGAGACCTCAAACATCATCATAGATTGTGAAGCATTGGAGAAATAGACCACCAGGACTAGAGGAGGAAGGATTTCCACAAGACGGACAATACTGTTGAACCCACGAACTTCCAAAGTTCGTGGTTGAACCTGATGAGAGCTGGTGGTCTTTGCACATAAACTGTACAACCAAGAGTACAGAAAGCCTAAAGGCTTGCCGAAGACTCGAAGCCTCTGACTGATTGTACCGAACTAATCAACCAACCTACCAAGTCAGTTTAGAAAGCTGTGAATTTGAAATATGAAGTTTAATGGAGTTTAATCAATGAATTAAAATACAACAAAAAATTTAATGTATTTTAATAAATATACCTTCTAAATTCTTCTAATTTTTTTATAAGTTTTTACGAGAACGATCACCTGTGAACTAGGTTAGTATGCCCCATATTTAATGTAACATAGTTTGTTATTTTCGATTATTTTTATGAGTAATTGCATGTTCACGTGTGTTATTTTTGGCAACTGATTGTGTTTATGTGTTATCTAATGTTTGCATGTGCTAGACTCCGTTTCACATAAGAAGAACACACCTAGAAGTCTAGAAGTTGCAGTCGTATGCCTTAGGCTTTGACCGATATTGATGTTCAGATATTGTTATGTGCAGCTACTTCGCGCAACTGCAATTCTAGACTTCTAGTGGGTTATTCTTATGTGAAACGGAATCTACTATATTCTATGTGTTAATATTTGTTATTCTTTTAGCAATTATTATTTTTTCATTGTAACGTGGTGTTATTATTTGATTTCGGTTGTTTCTGTGTTATTACGTGTTTTTCTTTCGTTAGAGGAAAGAGCTTTGACCAACTGCTAACTATGGTAGTTGACAGGTTGGATCTTAAGAGTAATTGTGTGAAAATCAGTGTGATGCGGATACACACCTAAGGATAAACACCAAGGAAAATTTGACATTTTCAAGGCTTACCAAACTGCAAATAAATCCAAGCAAAGGATAACTTTAATGCAGGGGCTAGGTCATCGCAGTATTGAAAAAAAAACGTTTTTATTCTAATTGTAGAATGAAAAAAATGTAGTTTACATAAAATAGGAACTGCAAATTGCAAAAGCATTCATTACCGTATTTATACCCCAATAAACAATATTTTAATTGCAAATTCATTAAGATTAATTCAAATTTAACACAAACAAGTCAATTAAATTTCAATTTCAATTTCAGATTGTTTATAGCGTTAAATACTGTTAGTTGAAAGCTAGTATTTTTATTTAATTTAGGGGAAGTACCTAATATTTTTTCACGAGCTGTAAATTAGATCAATATGAATATTTTTTAAAATATAGTAATATGAAGATCAATAGTTATAATTAAATGAGCAAATTACTGACTTAAAAATCTAAATATCTTATTTGGTAAACTGTAGGTTAAGTACCAGTATACTTAACTACTAAAGTCGCTAAAATGATATAAATAACAGTAAGATTATTCAATTAATTTACCTTATTTAGTTTTAAGTACAAGGAAAACGGCTTCGATCGTATTCTACTCTTTCACATACTAAGAAAATAATCCGAGATGATGAGATACAACTTCTCCACAAACAGAAACCACCAAGTCGACAATAAACATTTATTAGAGCCGACAATTTGTAAATTAGACCAACGCTCGTCAAGAACTGATTTGATGGTCAGTAAGTCTAAAAACACGAGGTGTGGTGTTTGTCTTGAAACAGTTGAAACTGACCTTGGTTACTTCTTACGACACACACACATACATATGAGTATAGAGTGAAAGTGCAACTGCTGGGGATAGATGGGTGATAACCACAACGTCATGGGTATTTACTTTATAAGAATCAACTTCTTGATTTGATATCAATCAAATGGCTAGTATTGTTTTAATTTATTTTATATACAGAGTGAGTTACTGAAAACAATCCAAACAAATATTTTTTTAAAAATTGTTTGTTCTTTTACCATATTTTATGATAGCAAAAGGTTTCTTTTCTGATGTTCTGGTAGCCTAACCAACAATATTGTTTTTCTCTTTCCTATATTGTGGACAACGCATTTTAACACAAAAAGTATTCGCTAATAAATTGGCCTATTTTCTTCTAAGGAACTGTCCAGCATCCTCCTTAAAGTACAGAAATTTTGCAATTTCACTTGGAATTGAGGAAATCGAGTTTTTCCCGATAGGCTGGTTTAAGAACTTTCCATTTCGATATCGCATGAAGTAGCGGTGCTCTGTAAATCTCCGGTTGGCCCACCCATTAAGCCGCCACTGCATATTATAATATATTTTTTAAACTGTATTTTATAATGTCTACAATGACAAGTAACAAATTGAGTATTTTCCAACTTTTAAAAATGACGTCATTGCATGGTACCAAAAAAAACTTTTTTAATACCTATACTCAACTGGTAGATGTTTATGTGGAAATCCCGAATTGTTTTATACAATATCTTCGTGGTATT
>CAJUYI010000433.1:78724-113843 GCA_910591695.1 Galerucella pusilla
GCCATGAGAACAACACCAACCGCAGCAATGGAACTAATTACTGGTCTAACCCCTCTGGACCTGTACATCAAGGAGGTTGCGTTGATGGTCATGGTACGATTGCGTACGGCTGGTGTAAACCCCGAACTAGGAGTGGGCCAATTGAGGTCAAGCCTATGGCAGGAAGCGCTTACTGCGCTCCCTCTGCTGCAGGCAGCCGATGATGCAATAGAACCCAGGTTTGGGTTTACTCCAGAGTACTAAGCCTAAGGATTCAGTGGGGAATGGGAAACAATAGCAGCGTGGTTCAAACAGAACTGGCTGGTATCTCAATTGCCGCAAACGAACTAACCAGAAAAGGAATTTCTGACAAAAACATAACAATCTGCAGTGATAGTAGACAAGTTCTATTATCCTGTGTTAAAGGGTACGACAGAAGTAAAGGTAATCGCATTGCCGATTCCTTAGCCAGGGAAGCGGCTGGACTACAAATTTTAGAGCCCAGTGACACCTACGGCCTAACGACTTCGACAATTGCGGATTTAGCCAACCGTTACACCCATGCTCAATCCCTTAAGAGATGGGATGGAATCAAAGGATTCAGTCTTACTAGGATCACCCTGAGAAGCCGGCGCCGAAGAAAAATTTGGAGATGACCAGGAAAGCCCTACGTTTAACAGTAAGATCTCTGACTGGCCACTGTCAACTAAGGAAGCACCACCATACTATGGGGCTAGTGCACACACCTCTATGCAGGATGTGTGAACAGGAAGATGAAACTGTCAGGCATGTCTTATGCGAGTGTCCGGAATTATCGTCAATAAGAGAGTGTGCGTTCGGTGAGTCTTGGCCTACACCTGCCGATATAAAGGAGATGTCTCCTAGTGACCTGTCCACCTTCCTGAGGACAGGATGGACGATGACCTAGGATATACAACTCCACGGGAGGATGTACAATGAGTCACAGGTGGCCTAAGTGCTGTGAGCCTACACTCACCCTCCCTACTCTACAGATACAGGTTGCGTTGTCTCCAAGAATAACCCTGAACGATTAAACATGGTCTTCTAGAACCTCTGTCTGGTACCTATTCGCAGTCAACGTCCCATACTAGATAAAGACCAACTGCGTCAAAAGATATGCCCTATGCCATAACTGATCCTCCACCAAATAGAAGTCGCTCAGCAATACACGCTTAAGCATATCTCTCGCCTTGTCGTCGCCACACTCTTACATGTCTATCTGAGCCTGTGAGACAGAATTGTATTGTTATGTTATGGTCGTTATGAACTGGTGGAAGTCCGGGTCCTCTGGGAGCGGATCAAATAGTCGTATGAAAACTACATGATTAAACGGATCTGTATCGATTATTTGTGGGTAATTGAAAATTAAATTTCATGAAAAATTTTGAATTTGCTAAAATCCCGTCTGAAATGGACAGCTTTTTTAAAAAAAATTTCAAACGGTTATTGTTGTTAAGTGGTTTTCAAAGCATGTCTACGTTCAAGTTCAAGTTATAAGTTCAAGTAGGTACTTAATCGCTGATCAGAATCAGTTATAAATTTTGTATCTCAATGATTTATGGAATCCACCTTTGTATAGGAATATAAATAGCTCGGCATAGAAGCAGCATATTCCTACTTTGAAATCGACAGTAATAGAGAGTGATTTTTTAAAATGTCGTTACCTGGAAGCTACCTCTTTTATGAAGAAGAAAACTTCATTCAACTTTTAAAAACAAATGGTAAGATTTTCCTTCAAATTTTATTAATTGTTCAATCCTCAAACGTTGTTTCACACACAACAATATTCAGTTTACATAAATTCAATTATTTTTTTACTTTCCATGAAGATTGTACTCATCCTCAACTAAATATTTATCAAAAATTTTTATAGAATTCACTCTAAAAGTTTGTCTCAAAGTATATCGCCTTCACTTTTGCCGGCAATCATAAAATTAATCGGCCAATTGCTACAAATCATATGGCCAATAACTGATGTAGAAGAGATAACCAGTGGCGAACTATTTAAAAATTCTTTTAAAAAGGATCAAATTCACAAATATCCATCTTTTTGTATTTTTATCATAAATCCTTTGTTTTTTATTTAATATGTGAAGACCTTCTCCAAAGATTATAGAATAAAAATATAAGATGTTTCACTCGTTCGAATTTATTACGTAAAGCACCGATGCCGCTGGTGACTGTCTGGTGACTTGGATGGTACAGTACGTCGCTACGTCCTTACTTGCATTTAATTTGGCATATTATAATACAAAATTACGGATTTATTTTTATAATAAGGATATTATATAAAAAAGTACATTACGCAAGAAAACACAAAAATTCAATTCTATAGCTAACCAAAGGGGAATCGGTCAATTCCTTTTGAACGAATTTACTAAATTTTCCTCATCATCCTTGTAATCAATTCATTTCAAATATTATGCCAGTCTCTATACCAGAGTCCGTATATATTTTACTCCCAAATGTATATTGAAATATTTGAAAAACAATAGATTAAATTTAACACATAAACCAAACTCCAAACTTTTTTAATAAAGGTATCCTGCAGCTGCTTCTCTTTTTACTGTTTTAACCTTGTCAATCCAAAAAATACGCGTTATTTAAAGATCAAAATTTAAGATTTAGTGGCCCTATTATTATGGTGGCTAATGAGTATATTTAATTGAATTTGTGATAAATGCTAGATTATCAATAAGTATCACTAAATTTCTAAGATGCTGGATAAAAACTGTTAATTGATTCATTTTAAAAATTCAAGTTTATTTTTTACTTACCTTTTCAAATTCATATCCCGAACATTTTTCGAAATAATTAAAATTTAAAAATAAACCTTTGTGATAAAGAATCCTATTAATCTAAATATATATTTCTCTAATTACCCCTGTATAGCTTAAAATAAAATAAGCTTTTCGAACTTATCTGGTATCTACCGGTCTCGTTATTGACAACAAAAGCGAGTCGTAAACATAATTTATGATAGCGGCGTCCGTTTGGGACAGCAACTTGAATCAAACCACCCTGGAGTGAAACATATTATATTTTTATTCAGTAATCTTTGCCTTCTCTAAACTTTTTTCTTTTTCTTCCTAAATACGAGATTATTAAAAACGATTAAGTTAAATAAATTATAACCAGGTAAAAAAAACAATATCAAACTTTATAGGTATGGTTTAATATTATTCTAAATCTAAATCGTATAGAAAACTCTTTGAAATCTCTCGTTTAAACGGAATATTTAATACTGCCGAATGAATTCAATGCAGCCATCATATACAACAGAACCAAAACTCATTGGCCCGCCCTCGAGTTGACACTCGACTTCATTACAGGTAAAATAATTTTAAGAAGGTCGTAAATGGTCGTATTTAGATGATTGCTGGCAAAAGCAAAGACGAAATACTTTGAGATAAACTATACTAGAAACATCGAATCATTACTGAAATACTGACATTGAAAAGGGATTAATTCAATAATAAATTGCAGCTGCAAAAATTTATAATGTGTCATAAATAACAAATTGTTTGCACATCATATGGAAAAATATCTTATCAACACGACAAACGATCGGACAAATAAGGTTCATCGAATTTTAAAAATAAAATTTTAAATTGAAATTATTGATGTGTTTTAATGAAAGATAAACAATTATTTTGAGAAGTATACTACAATCTTTTAATTACAAGTTTACACTGTCAATTCAATCAATTTAATTAATTATTTTATTTAATAATAAATATGTGAGTAGGTGTTTCATCGTAGAGTTCACATTTTTTGCACATAGGTTGACTAATTTTGCCCATCCTGTGCAGATGCTTCCTCATGGTACAGTGTTTAGTAACTAGGTCGGTAACTGTCTCAGCAGCCTGGACGAGAGTTCCATGTCTAACTTATTCAGTAGACTCTTATAGCGTTTTCCATTGGCATGCACTTAGTTGGCACCAAGTTCGAGCAAACTCTACACCAGTGTACCGATATTTTGCACTGAGTGCAGGGTCAATGGAACACAGAAAAGTTGTCAGTTGTCATTCGTCAAATCAAGTTGGTTGTTTTCAACGATTATAAACCCTACAGGATTGCTTATTCGCTTGAATCTTTCGTCGGTGCTTACGTCACCAGTGGACCTCGACCGATTTAAAATATACTGCAATCGTTAATATTTTCCACTTTTTTCTAGTTTATTTTCAAAAAATAATAATAAATTAATTTTTTTTGGTTATATGTTATTTTAAAAAGTTATATTTAGTTGTATAAGTAGTTATAAAATATAAATAGACGTTTGAAACAAAAACTTTGAATTGAAGAAACTTGCTTATAATTTATTTTGCACAGAAACAGAAGCAAATCTACGAGATGTCATTATGGGTTAATTGATGGGTAAACTCAGAATTATATATTTTTCTTCTTATGGGGAAAATAAAATAGACGCCTCATGCACTAATAAAAAATTTATTTATAAACAATTTTTTAAAACCTGTATCATCTCTTGTGGTACTCACAAATTTTTTCTTCAAATATTTTTTTCCTAATACTTGTTCGAAGTTTACAAAGGTGGATTCATGCAAGCAAAAATTAAAACTTACATTACTTTAAAACTAAAACTAAGAACTTATAAAACCATGTAATGTAGATGTTTATGCCAGAAACTGAGAAGCTAAGGCATTCTTTTTAGTTTTAGCTTATATCTTAATTTCTTATTTTTTTGCATAATCATCTACATTACATGGTTCTCTGATCTAAGTTTTAGTTTCAAATTAATTTTAATTTTTGCTTGCATGGGAAATGTATAAATTGAAACGCGAATCCAAAAATTTTGTATTTACACTGAAATAATGTGCTTCGTATTTATAGACTTTCTTGATTGACAATTATTATTAATAAATAACACCTTCAAAATTGAAAAAACGGATAAAATATCGTCAAAACACACTTTGTAAACAAACGATAAACCATAAAATTAAAAAGGTTAGGTCCAGTGATGACGTATTCGTCCGACTTGAGCGAGGCGAACACAGAGTTGAATGGAAATAAGCAATCCTGTAGGGTGTATAATCGTTGGGTTGTTTTGTGGTGGTTTTTGTTGTTTTGATTAAAAGCAGGTGCAGTTTTATGTATCCTTATCTAGTTGTTTTATTATTTAACATTAAAAATAATGAGAACATTTTTATTAAAAGTACATTGAGAGATTATTCATTTCCTAAAACAACTTAATACTTCCAATCACTGCTTCAGTATTTGTAAAATACTCTACTTTTTACAATAATATCCAGTGAAAAATAAATAATAAATAAACTATGTACTGCTTTTCTTTCGAATTCGCAGCGTTCATCATTCGCCGCCATTTTGCACTCTTGCACTATACTTGAAACTACCTCATGGGGCCCGTATTCTTAAGGGACTAGTGAGAATCTCACCAATGAGATAGGTGTATTGCATGGTTGCCTAAAACATGAGGGTTTCAAATTTGTCGTATTTTTAAATGCAATAGTGAGATCTGCAATATCACCGGACGAAATCCAATACGCATGTTTCTAAGCTTCTCACAGCTTTTGGCGAGATTCTCTATCGGTTCGAACCATGAGAGATTGAATCTCTCTCGTTTCAGGCAACCCGTAATGCATCAATCTCATTGGTTAGATTCTCACTAGTCCCTTAAGAATACGGGCCCTGGGGTGCTATTCTCGAGTCAATTGCGTATACGAAATTTGATGGTCATCGATCATTTGCGTATGACTTGTAGTTGTAGGTATTCTCGAATCGTAGTATACGAAATAAAGCATCCGCCAGTCGTACAAATTCACACGTATGTGTACTAGGCATACGAATCTTCTATGCGAATGCGAGTTTTCATAAGGGGCATGCGCATATAGCATCTTATGATCAAAAAGAAGGGGTTAACCTCTATTTTTTGTTATGATTGTGTAAAGTTTGAAATGAAATTTCAAATTGATTTGTTTTTTGTTTCATGTGGGTGGTTGGACAAGTCAATTTTATGTGAATAAGAAATATCTCAGATGAGTTGAGTTGTGGATGGCTTTTAATAAAATCCACCAACTACTTACGCTGATCGGATGTTATGTTTCCCTTTGTTTTCTCCATTTGATAATATTTCTATGAATTCAGTTAAATCTAATTATCCGTGTGTTATTTTCAACAGGCAACTACAAGATAGGTTCAAGTCAGAACGTTTTCGCGGTTTTCTCGTATTTTCGTATATAAAAATTTTTTTTATTATTATTATATTGTAAACATGTTGTAAACCATGAGAAAATTGATACATTGGCAGTTTTGGCACAGTGTTGTCAAGTTTTCATCCGACCACAAATTACGTAGACGAATGAAGAAGTCGTATAGTGTTCAAGAATGCACATGAGTCTTAGTATACGATTATTTCCATACGTAAAAGTTCGTATACGCTGCGTATACGTATTATTGCGTATAACTTCGAGAATAGCACCCCTGGGGTGCTATTCTCGAGTCAATTGCGTATACGAAATTTGATGGTCATCGATAATTTGCGTATGACTTGTAGTTGTAGGTATTCTCGAATCGTAGTATACGGAATAAAGCATCCGCCAGTCGTACAAATTCACACGTATGGGTATAGTGTATCTAATGTCAATGTGATGACCTTGAATTGTATTACATATTTTATGCAGGTTAATTTTAATCCACTATATTAATTTGAATTACATTATTGAAAAGCATTATTTCTTAATATTCGAATTTATAAAAGTATTTTATGCACGCCATTTGGCGGCTTTTCCATCAAAGGGATTAAAAATATGGGTCATCACATTAACAATAGTTACACTATACTAGGCATACGAATCTTCTATGCGAATGCGAGTTTTCATAAGGGGCATGCGCATATGGCATCTTATGATCAAAAAGAAGGGGTTAACCTCTATTTTTTGTTATGATTGTGTAAAGTTTGAAATGAAATTTCAAATTGATTTGTTTTTTGTTTGATGTGGGTGGATGGACAAGTCAATTTTATGTGAATAAGAAATATCTCAGTTGAGTTGAGTTGAGTTGTGGATGGATTTTAATAAAATCTCCCTTTGTTTTCTCCATTTGATAATATTTCTATGAATTCAGTTAAATCTTATTTTCCGTGTGTTATTTTCAACAGGCAACTAAAAGAAAGGTTCAAGCTAGAACGTTTTCGCGGTTTTTTCGTATATAAAAATTTTTTTTATTATTATTATAATAATAAACATGTTGTAAACATGTTGTAAACCATGAGAAAATTGACACATTGGCAGTTTTGGCACAGTGTTGTCAAGTTTTCATCCGACCAAAAATTACGTAGACGAATGAAGAAGTCCTATAGTGTTCAAGAATGCACATGAGTCTTAGTATACGATTATTTCCATACGTAAAAGTTCGTATACGCTGCGTATACGTATTATTGCGTATAACTTCGAGAATAGCACCCCTGAGCAGGTGCCGAAAAAACTGCACTCAGTGCACATTCGCTTGCACTAGTTTTCCAATGGAATATGAAATACTGGTGCAGTGCAGCCAATGGAACACAAATTTTGCACTCAGTTCAGTTTCAGTGCACCCTAGTTTTGCCGATGGAAAACGCTATTAGTATGGAGGTGTCCTTGTGTCAGCCTTCATTTGAGTTGGTGTTCCTTAACTATTTACTATAGCCAGTTTCCTACTTCCCCTCTTATGCTCTATATTATTTATTTTTTGGATTCTTCGGAAAATTCTAGATATAATTCATGTCGGTACAATGTCTATCTTCAACTGCTTCAGAAATATTAAGTATTTTCAGATTTATTACAATAATTAACATCAAAAAAAGAAAAGTATTTTATTTCACAAGTTTCGAGAAAACCCACATAATTCTGGTCGAAAAGCAGCCCCCTTGTTCAACGTTGCCCACACATAATTAATTTCTTCAATACCTATATAGAGGAAAGTAAAATGCGTCTCTATAAAATAATGCCAACTCAGGAGCTCATGGAAGACGATTTCGATAGGAGAACGTATTTTTGTGAATAAATGGAAATATTAGATAACAATGTGATCCAATCAGAAGATCTTTGGTTTTCATGGTCATGTAAATCGTCAAAATTGCCGCTATTGGTCTAATAAGAATCCTCACTGGATAAGATAAGAACATAGGCAAATATTTAGTTGGGTCCCATCTGGCTTGATGGGAATTATTTAAACTTTAAGCATATTTTATATTAAAAACCTGTGCACAAAACAATATCATTAGTAAGTTGTGCCTAATCACAAACCTAATTGTAAGAAAACAAAACATTTAAAAAATGCTTTTAACTATATGTTAACTGTCACCCACATATTCTTATCTTAATAAATATCAATTTATTTTTAAATAAATTTTAAAATTATTTCTTGTTTAATTTCAGGAATCGAATTTCAAAGTCTTGAGGGTAAAAAATACACCTTAGATATCACACAAGATGGTAACAAATACAGCATTGTGCGTACTATTGGAGAAGACAGCTCGAAATTAAACTTTACCATAGGTGAAAAATTCAATGAAAAGTTGTTCGGAAAACCATTCGAGGTAAGAGATATATATCTAGAATTCAATGAACTATCTTTCTTAATACCTGTAAATGATAGATACTAAAATGATGCATTTCGTTAAAAAACACAAAGTACAAGGACATAATTTGAATTATTCTCTGTTACCAGGCAATAGCAGCATTGGAAAATAACGTACTTAAAATTTCAACTATTGGAGATACAGAGATATTAGACAGATATTACAACGTTACTAAGGAGGGTCTTGAAGTGGTGAGTAAATAAAAACAATTTTCTGTTATTATAAGCAAATTTGTTATCCATTTAAAGTGTTGTTTTTGAAAATTTAAATAGACACTCGATAACGAAATGTTATTGCAGTTATATGCGTACTCATTAATTTATTTTCTTAAATGTTTTTGAAATAAAAATAAAAACGGTTTCAATCTCCAGCAAATGTCCTTTAATTTCAATAATAATCTACAATGAAAAAGAATTGCATTGAAATACCAAAAAAATGGAAATCTATAGTATAATGTTATTATTAATAATCAATATTCCAACTTTGTAAATTTTTTTTCATAATTAAACTGAGCCAATGTTTTTTTTATTTTAGAAATTTAAATACCCTAAAGGACAAGCAACTCTCAGATATAAAAGAATCTAAAGTGGGTAGGTATTTACTGTTAATGTATTATTATATAATTGCTGTTTTTGATTAAATTATAAATTTTCATTATCAGCATTTTTGTTCGACCCTTCCAATGTTAACCTCACATCATTCATACATAAAGAACATGTTTCAATGAAAACTATACACCCCACATAATTTTGATGGTGTTACTTTTATGAAAAAATGAAAAACACGTCAAAAATCATATAAAGTGAGACGTCTTATGGTCATATGTAGAAGTTTTAACTGGTTCTAACTTTAACCCCATCCCCACTGCGGTCACCCTTTTTAATGGAACACCCTATACACTATTCCATTGTTGCATTCTCCACAAGAGGATTACAAAAATGAATAACACATAGGTAAGTGAAAAGTCAATCAGTTCGGAGTTGTAGGCAACCAGATATACAGTCATATTAAAAATAATAAAAACTTTTCTTGACTGACACACAGTTTTTTTTTCAATTTATTCAACAAGAGTATGATAATTATTAGTGTTAAAACAACCTTCACTGTTGTAAATCCACATGCATATTCCATTACACCAAGAAGCTCAATACGATATTTATCTACATATTTATGACAAATTTATATTCTTAGTTTTCAATTATTGAGAAAAAATAATACAACTTGTACAGTCGACAGAAAAATTTTGTAACTAACAGGAGTATTAGAAGGGACAATAACAATCTCAATCATTAATGCGCGAGCGATTGTTAATAGCACATTTTATATGCAAATCCTTTAACTGTGCTAGGTGGTTTGGGTAATTCTGACCAGTTTCATATGGTCCCTTAATAAACAAGTTTAAATTTAGTAGGGCTATAGGGTATATCCTGGAATACCATTGTTGTTGAGGTCCGTTGCTTATTGTGCTGACGATGGTCCGAACTATCACTGTCTCGGACGGAGTATTGGGTTTTTTCGGAAGAACCAATTCATGTTAAGATTTATATCATTTTTCAAAATTACAAATTCGTGCTTTTCCTAGATATAATTATTTCCATTACTAATAATATACATGTGCATTAAGTGTTAAAATCCTAAAGTTGGTTTAAACTAAAAGTTAATAAGTTAACAATGAAATTATTTTTATACTTTGACCCTACAAATTAAATAATCCGTCCGCCTCTGGTTCATTGCTATTGTGTCATTTCTGTGCAATTTCTCTTCATGAGTGTTTTAAAATTTTCATCAATTAAACAGAAAAAAAATTATTTATTATAATTAACATGGGATGTTTATTCACTTGAAAATATTTTACAGATAATTTTTTTTTATTCAGTCCTTCATTTAGCTTTGAATCCAAGTTTACTTAATTCAATGCTGGCTTCCTTTATTTCCTGAAAAAAATGATTTCAATGTTTCAACAATGTTCACATATTCAAAAGTTCTACAATGTTTAGAAGTATTAACAATTTGTTCATCCTTTGTACAATGATTGGTGTTTACCTGAAAATAGTTTTTTAAATGCAGATAGCAGTTTATAACCACTGATATTTTTTCTTATAAATTCTGGAATTAACTCAAAAGATTACAACCTATTATAACCAGATAAAACACACTTTACTATACTATATTGATGAAAGGACTTCAGAAGTGAATAAATTATAGGGATAAGACATAAAGGATTGAAATATATTTTAAACTGATAACTTACTTTTTGTAATTCATTTGCTGCTTCTTCACAGTTGTTGAAAGTATAAACTCGATATAAAACCACAAAACCAGCGTAAATCTATAAATTGAAGAAAATTTAATATTAATAATGACAGACAATTTATTCTAATACATACAGCTGATATGGTATACGACATGCATGAAATAATAGTATATTATATTACCTACAAGGAGTAGAAGGCACTTACTATGTGTTAAGCTCAGAAGTTTACTGCCAAGGCTGTGTAATTTGAGCGAAGCACAAATAATGAAGTCTTTTCTCTTTCTCTTAGTAATATATTATATTTTTTCTTCAAGCATGAAGATAAATCAAGTTATATTTTATTTCTTGGGACATTTGTGCAATAGAAGTTCCAAACTGACAGACGTCATATTAATTAAGTTTTAAAATGACTGTTCCTATCCATAATAAGGCATTGATATTGTTTCTTATTATTATTGTATTAGAACAATAATAGAACTCATTATTTTACTAGTAAAATAATAAGTTATTTCTTCGGTCTGTGTTGCAGAAAGTAATATAGGTAGTTATTATTATAGGCTTGAAGCAACACACAGGTTTATCAATGTAATTGATTACTTACTTAATCAATCTTCATCATGTTAAACTTTAAATATATAATATATACTCAAGATTGTTCTTACCCCAAAACATCCTGCTAAGATAATTGGTGAATATAATATTAAGAGGTGTTCGTCAGATGTGTGATTTTTTGAAGTTAGCAAATAAAACCAGACAGCAACCAGTACAAAGAATCCACAAAGCCATTCCATAAGCTTAGTCATTGTCGTTTTTATCTTTAAAGTTACTATTTAAACTTATTATTAATCAACGATGAACAAAATATAAACATGTATCTATGTACAAAATAAATTATTTAAAGTGAGGTTAGAGGTTAGATTTAGATCATAGACTTAGAACGATAAAGCCATAGATCAATAGAACCTCTGATATCTCCATTTACATAGGCAACTCAAAAAACAAAAATAAATATGGTCGTTGGGAAGTGAAATGGAATCAAGCTTACAAAACAAAAAGCAGATAAAATTATTGAAATGTAATTGCTATGTTTTCAATATGGAATAACATAAGTTGTTCACACATTCAGTAATTATGAAATACAGAATTTCTTGAATAGATGAGGCTTTTACTTGATGAAGATCCATACGAAACGATTAAATAATAGTTATTTAACCAACAAGTATATTGATGAGGGCCATTAACAATCGAGATAATCTAACGCACGAGCAGAACGAGTGTGTTAATGTTCGAGATTGTTAATTGCCCTTTTAATACTCGTGTTAGTTACAAAGCTTTTCCGTCAACTGTATAAGCTCTATTCGTTTTTCTCAATATTTAAAAAATGAAAATATTTATTGGTTATTGTCAAAAATGAACAATGTCACTGAAATGTATATTTGGTTGCCTATACCACAGATAACTGTCAACATGAATATAATGTATAAGATGTGCGCTGGGTTGCCTACAGAGAAATCGTTGTGTAAATCATGCATTAATAGAGATCATTAATGTATGATTTTGTCC
Source organism: Galerucella pusilla (assembly GCA_910591695.1). Lineage (NCBI taxonomy): Eukaryota > Metazoa > Arthropoda > Insecta > Coleoptera > Chrysomelidae > Galerucella > Galerucella pusilla. The sequence goes on from CAJUYI010000433.1 coordinate 91,138, forward strand.
AATTTTGAGAACGTTAATAGCATATGGTAATACACGGTCGACGGAAAAACAATTTAATTTGTTTAAATCTTCATTTTATTTGAAGTGTTCAATACATATTAGTTAGCGTTTCGCTAACTCGTTATGTATTGAGCTTAGTTCAAATATTATAGAGAAGAATTAAACTGTTTTATTTCATCGTACAGAATTTCTATTTTTCTGAAAAGTAAGTTTGTGTACATGTTGTACACAATACCCTTTCAACGACCACGGGAAAGGGCAAAGCCTCTTGCTCTAATTAAATTTTGTAATGGCTTGTATGAAATATATGTTTAAAATTAAGTATAGATAATTTCAAATGACCGGGTTTCATACCTACTTATAAACTACAAAAAATGTTAAAATTCCAAAAACATAAATACCCAATCAATGCAAAATGGAAGCAACTTTTTCATTCCATATTCAACTTATTTTTACTTTCTTTTAGCAAAACTACTGTTTTTTGCTGTTGAACACAGAGTTGGGAGTAAAAAAACAAAAACGTTACTTTTCAGAAACGCGTTACTAGTAATCTCGTTACTTTTACAAAGTAATTTTAAATCGTTACTTTCTCTTCGTTGCAGTAACGCGTAACAAAAGTAAGACGCTACATATGGAGCATGTTTTTTGTTTACCTATTCCCTTTGCAACTGTTGTAAAGTGTTGAATAATTGTGTACATTCATAGACTTATATTATAAGTCTATGTGTACATTAGACCTTAGACAAATGATTTTTTTTACCTAATACCACAAAATATGTTTACCTAAATAATTTTGCTTCTAAAAGGTTAATTTGTTTCTGTGGTCAAAAATTAGTCGAATTAATCCTGTAAAAAAGTGTCATTTCAGTAAAATGTGTTATCAATAGATGTCAAAGATAATAGTTAAATACTATTATAATAACAAAGTTTTTGAAAATTACTTTTCAAACAGGCTGTTTGCTATAAGCAACAACTACTTCTCTGGCTATATGCTACGACAGATATTGAATTACACTTCTTAAATAATGAAGCGTACACGTGACATGTGCTGCCGGTCTCTAGTATGGCTTTTATAAAAAATGTATATTTTTCTCTATGAAACTGTACAATAAATAAAATTCAGTCTTTTGATGAAAAAATGTTATTACCTCCATCTACACTTCTGATTGGTGCCTATAACATTATTTCGTAATTAAGTCTTTCACTAAGAAATAATACGAAACAAAAAATTTCAAAGCAGTGGCATTCTTCTTTTAACCGAATTTCATATTGGTCCGAGAAGTGGACGCAGCTCTTTAGAAACATATAGAATTAAAACCATTTTGAATGACACCAACTTTATTCAATTGGTAAATGCATAAATCTTTTTATATAAGTAAGGTAATCTGTGGTAGTGTGTAATTTACAGTATCTTTTTGTTATACCCTGTATATTTATAATTATTTTGTCAGCATTATGCATACATATAACAAGATATAACTGTCATTTCACTATTAAACTTAAAAGTAATGCGTTGCTATAATTCTGTTACTTTAAAAATAACGATCCCAGCTCGTAGTATAAACTATAACATTTAAAGCATGCTAACGAATAATTAAATGTATGTATCAAAACCTTAATCACAAATGATTCACCCTACATACCTAACCACTACTTACGTTGTTTGTAGTTTTATTCCAGTGCAAACGGAATTATGGACGGTGGTGAATGTGTAGTGTCGGTTTTTTTTTATTTATGTTAGTGCATAATTTGGATTAATCTAAATGCTCTTTTAGATATGTGTATGCTACAACATTAAGAAAGGTAAGTTTTTTTATTCACCTACTTATAAGATTATCTCTGTTGTGGTACTTTCTTTATACTATTCATGACCATAATTTAGCCCAATATTAATAAACATTTGTGTCATATCATAATGCATAGGAATTTATTTAAAATGATATCGTCCTCCCCCTAAAAGAATTCAAATTTTCTTTCTAATGTCCTTTAAACATGACATTTGCAAAGTCTATTAGTCTAAAATTCAACTACAAGATTATGAAGGTGTATGTTTTTTTTATAAAACCCAATGTAAAAAACCTGAAGACTGCAAATTCATAAAAGGGACAATATATTAGGTTACGAGATGATACTTTAAATTTTACTTGCGAGACAAGAGAGACTTTTAAAAGTCATGAATCTCACACGAGTCTCGCCAAAGTCTCGAAGTATGGCAAGTATGTTTGTTCAAGACTCTAAAATTGTAAAATACGACAGTGACCATTATCAAAGAACAAATTAGTGATGACTCTGATGCTGATGATGAAAACAGTGACGAAAGTGACATGGAAAACTAAATTGAAGAGATTGATGACAAATGGCAACTCTAACGCAATTTGCAAAATAAGGTCGGTTTTTTTCAAAAATTGAACGTGCAGAGCACCTTTTAATAAGATTTTGAGGTGCCTGTGAAGGTGTGAAGCATCTGGAGAAGCGAGTAATCTAACCCCTGTGTCGATGTATGTACAAAATCTAATTCCAGTGATATGCTAGCAGTTGCACTGAAATATAAAAATGGCTCTTTGCCAAAATGCAGATCTACAAAAATTCGCAGTAACAAAAAATGAATAGGCAACACTTAAGTCCGTAAGTTATTGATAGACTTTAAAATTTTAACAAAAAAATACACGGGGAAACATATGCTCCGTTGCAATGTTTGTTGTATTATTCAATCTGTTAATTGACTAGTAAGTAAAATTATTGAATGGGACCTTAGAGTCTACCGAAACAAATTGGATGAATTGCTTATAATGGTTTTCAGGCAGCCCTTGATAAAATTCTAAGACACTACTAAAAAACTTATTGGATATATTATACCGTAGTCTTAGTTTTGGATCCCTGGCAAATACTTTTGACGCTACTACGTGGGGTAGTTTTTGTTCATTGAATTAAAAATTAGAACTGATTTTATTAGTATATTTCATTTAGACAAGAAGCATGAAAATTTTGTGAGACACTCGCGCGAAACATGAGACAAGAGTATCCATTCTTGTTCCACTTTTCTTGCGAGACAAGTCGAGATTTTTCCAAAGTCTTGTTTCATGTCGTTGGCATCACTGTTTCTGAGACTTTCCTCATGAATTAAGTAGAAGAAAGCGGCAAATTAGATATTTTGGGTCTTAGTGATATTAGATATTATTCTTTTCTAATTAACAGATCCAAACATTGAATTTACTGTTTGGACTCTTACTTTGTGGATCTACTCCAACTGTTTATAATTAATTCCACTATTCAATCACAAATTTTTTGAAAATTCCAAGTAACTTATTGATAATTATTTCTGTTCCTGGAGCGTGCACTTCACTGGATCCCATTCATAATAGACTATGATATTATGATCTTAAAAATTTCAACAACAAATTTTTTGCAGACTTAAACTTCAAAATAATATCGATTATCTAGTTGTCCAATTTTTTCATAGTGTCAGATAGCGACCAGAATTTTATAAAAACTCAATTATTCTTGATAACGGTAGCTGGAACACTACCGAAATATTGAAAATCATACTCTTTATTGTCTAATATTTGGAATATTTTCGATTTTATATGAATCATTTTATTTCCAATGCTATTATCAAAGTCCACAATCTTAATGTCAAGAGAAACATTTTGTATTGTTGAAGATAAAGCTATTGTTATAAATTATAACAGCCTATAAATTGTTATGTGATAAAGTCAAAATTATCATTACCTTGTAAGGTAATCATTTCTTAGTATCGTTATCCATGTACACCCCTCTAATTCCTACCAGATACTAAATTCGCTATAATGCACAGTATTTTTTATTTTCTTATCAATTTACTGGAACACTTTCCAGTGAGAAATTCATTTAAATCATTTGTTCATCAACCGTTGCATTATTACGACATTAAATCACTTCTTTTTCTTCGGATAAATACATCCAGCAATCATTATCTCCTCGCATGCACACCCATTGGTGTGCTATAATGAAGTTTTACCGGCACAAATGCGAGGAAATGAAAAAACGAATACAGGGCACGCGAGAAATTAAAGGATAAAAGCACCAGCGAAAAGGAAGGCACCAAAAGTAAAAAGAGATGGTGACAAAGAAAGGGGAGAAAGTAAAGAGCGAGTTGATGGAAGTAAAGAAACAGAGACGATAATATAGGAATAGGAAAACACAGAGCTAAAAAATACTAAGAAAGAGACACTTGAAAGCCAAAAAAGAGAGAGAGAAGCAGTAAGAAAAAATTTTAGAAATAAAAGGGCGTAGAACCCAGGATTACAGAATAAAAATATAAGATGTTTCACTCGTTCGAATTTATCGCGTAAAGCACCGATGCCGCTGGTGACTTGGATGGTACAGTACGTCGCAGATCAAAATTTAAGATAAGAATAATAGGGCCATTATTCTGGTGGGTAATGAGTTTATTTAATTGAATTTGTGATAAATATCTGCTAGATTATCAATAAGTATCACAAAATTATTAAGATGCTGGATAAAAACTGTGAATTGATTCATTTTAAAAATTCAAGTTTATTTTTTACTTACCTTTTCAAATTCATATCCCGAACATTTTTCGAAATAATTAACATTTAAAAATAAACCTTTGTGATAAAGAATCCCATTAATTTAAATATATATTTTTCTAATTACCCCTGTATAGCTTAAAATAAAATAAGCTTTTCGAACTTATCTGGTATCTACCGGTCTCGTTATTGACAACAAAAGCGAGTCGTAAACATAATTTATGAGAGCGGCGTCCGTTTGGGACAGCAACTTGAATCAAACCGCCCTGGAGTGAAACATCTTATATTTTTATTCTGTAATCTTTGGTAGAACGCAAAAAAGTGGAAGTCGGAGAAATCAACATGAGTAGTGACAAATAAAGATGTAGATGTATAGTCAGAGGATAGGAAAAAGGGAGATGATATACAAAAATCGCGAGAAAAAGAGTGAGACAAACGGGAAAGAAAGGCACCAAAAGTAAAGATAGCGAAGAAGGAAAAGAAAAAAGAGGAAAGTAAAGAGCGAGTTGATGAAGGTAAAGAAACAGAGACGGTAATATAGGAATGGGAAACACAGAGCTAAAAAATACTAAGAAACACTTTAAAACCAAAAAAGGGGAGAGAAGCAGTAAGAAGAAATTTTAGAAATAAAAGAGCGTAGAACGCAAAAGAGTGGAAGTCGGAGAAATCAACATGAATGGTGACAAATAAAGATGTAGATGTATAGTCAGAGGACAGGAAAAAAGGACAACCAGATGATAGACAAAGAGTAGAAAAAAGGAGGTGAAGGGAAGGACAAAGCAGAGAGCAGGAGCAACAGGAAACGAAAGTAACGAAAGATAAGTTGTAGACAGGAAAGGGAGCGAGAAGATACAGAAATGGAACAAGGAAAATGAAGAGAGAAAAATTGAGCGAAAGAGAAAAGTAATAAATGTGGTGAGGGATAGATAATTTATTTCGTGCTTTTTTTATATTCAACATAATTTGAATGTTTGTAGTATTTCGAAACTAGTCTTAGCAAAAGGTGAGAAATAGAGGAAGGAGAGATAGAAAGAAAATAAAAGGTTGTAAACAATAAGAGAGTGAGATGCAGAGAGGAAGAATGAGGGAGATGATATACAAAAGGCACGAGAAAAAGAGTGAGTACAAGGGAAGGAGAACAAGTCAAGAAATACAGAACTAAAGGAAGAAAAAAATGTAATAAAGAAAACAAAGAGATAGACAGCAAGTGAAAGAGAGTGGAGTGTCCATTATTTTTTGCGATTTTACATAATTTGAAAGTTTTGCTAACAAAGTTCAATCAAGATTTCTATAATTTGTTAAACCAATTGGTAGAACGAAAAAGTATTGGTATTTATTTATGGAAACATGAATCGGTTTTATTAACAATTTGCCATGTTTAAGATTACTTCCTAACAGGAGATTATGTATTGATTGCACAAAAGTACAAATTGTTTCATCTCCTGTAAAAAAGAAAATAAACTCTGTATTAATAACAAAAAGGGAGACATTTCAAAAAAATCACTCCTGGGATAACCCAAACAATCAAAACACTCTTTAAAATTCATTGGTATTTTAATATTCACACTATCAGCTTTATGTATAATATTAATCATACTTGATCAAAGTAGTCGCAACATAAATCAATATATTGCTTCCCAAAATATCACAAAAAAATAGGCTCATCAACACGTTCACCATGTCCGAATCTATGAAACCACAAAAAAAGTTCCGGAAAAAAAAACTAAAAAAAAAAACATTCCAGTCATACTTAAAACTGACGTCATGACAAAATACTATCCAAATCTAACGAAGGAGTTTGCTGTAAGTTCAATATAGAATCGATAGCGGACTGTACTTGCTCGTCGATACTATTATTTTCCGGTTCGTTATCCTCGTGCGACGAAAAACTACAATTCTGAGCACTATCATAGGCAGACGAACAACCACTCGACACTTTCGAATATATCGTACTTGGCGCACTATTTCCGACACCACTACCGCCGTCTATAGTCTTTTTATGATGTTTATCAACACGAAATCGCTTCAATGTTTCCAACCTGGAATCGGTACTGGCCGAACGTTTCGGATGGTTGTGCTGGGATAATTTCGACTCGATGTGTTGCGGCAAACAACCCAATTCGCGTTGTATACACGCCCATTCGTCGTAATCTTCGCACGAAGAAGGTTCCGATGTCGAAACGTTTTGTATAGAAGTTGATTGTGATGTGTGATTAACGGGAGGGGGTTGTGGCGGCGGTGGCGGTAATGAATGGGGCATTTCTTGTTCGGTACTTGAAGGAATGTTGAGAAGTTCGTTTTCGTAGTCCTGTCGAAGTTTGATCAGGGACTGCTGCTCGTCGGTTAAAAACATGCGGTCCAACATCATCAGCTCAGAGGTTTGAACTTGCCGCTGTAGAAAAAAAAACAAACAATATTATTTCAATATTCATTTCATGAGAATACAGATTTAAATTTCATTTTATTTCAATTCACTGCAATTTTTAGAATAGTCATAATGAGAACCACTAATGGCCATATTCGCCGTTTCAAGCTTAAGCTGCAATTAGTTAAGCCAGACTGAAATGTAAAGCTCGGCTTAAATTATGTTATTGTTACGAACTCACTGATTCTGAAGCCGGTCCTGTCGCAAACTATGAATGCGACCTTTCTAGAAAGGTTCTTTCGCAGGTAATAATCAGACTGTTCTCGAAATGTACCAGGCCATACAATGGTTTATCGCGAATGTTTTCGATTTATAAAGTATACGCAGAGGTGGTGAATTCAAGAAAGTTCTAGAGATTCCAGTACTATATATACGCGGGTTTTCGAGTGAGTCGAGGAGTTGTTCAGTATACAGTGAATCGGTTAACAGTTGCAGTATACAGTGAGTGAACAGAAAGTGAATATAAATAGTGTTGAAGATAAATTAGAACAATTATTATACTGAGTGTAGATAAATCAATAGACATTAAGTAGTGTGCATATAAATTAAGTTTATTATAGTGTGTAAGTGTTTCTTTAATAAATCAATAGTAATTAGCCCTAGTAAGTGTATAATTTCATCCCACGGTGAAAACAGTTTAAATAAATAAGAAAAACATTACATTATCATGCACCGTAGATAAACAAATGAGGCTTTGTTAATCCATACAAAAAATTTGGCAACACCCTAAAAATCTTGAAATGTAAAATCAACCTAATCTAGAAAATGTCAAATTTGGTTTTCTACAAGTTTCAAAAGAACGCATTTTTTAATTATTATTAAACATGAATTCAATTTTTGATGGAAAAGTTAAGGTGAGACGGGTGCCGAATTTTACAAGTACTGAAAAACTGCACTTTATGAATTTAATTGCCAATAAATACGCATGTGTATTGGAAGACAAAAAAACCGACAGGTTATCTTCTACTCAAAAAATAGAGCCTGGCAATTAATCGAAAAATTTAATTCGTCATCTAGCACCGGCAAATATAGAAATGCTGCGTGTCTTCAAAAATGCTATTCCAACAAACAAACAAAAAAGAATTGAGAAAATCACTAACACAAGAAAGGAAAAAATCTCTGCTGACAGGGGGTGGACCTACTCCAAATATTAAAAAGATGAAGCGGACCAAGTTCTTGAACAAAAAAATATTTTTTAACAAAAAGAATAATTAATACACTACAAAGAACATACAGAAGATACAAGAAACTTAGGTTGGCTTAATTACATACGGAGAATATGGCCATAAGAATTACTGAAATAATTAATTTAAATAACAATGTACAATACAGAGATTCTAAGAAAATCACTCAATTTTACATACAAATTGTGAATATATAAAAAATAACAATCCCGTCTTTTATAGTTTGCTTTAAAAGTTTCGTGGCTAAAAGCACTACCAGCGCCAGAGGCAAAAAATCTGGTCATCTTAGCTCAGACACCGATCAGAAGCGCGTGACGTCACGGTTTTTTACATATCATTTGACATTTTGTAAATATTTCAAACTCGTATTTGAGTTATCCTGTATACAAAATAGAAGTTATGATAAATTGATACAAAACTAGCTACCACGAACACTAAGTTGTTGATTTATAATAATACAAGCAACAAGTTTTCACATGAATGTGGAAATATCTTCAATAGTTTTCAGTAGTAATAATTTTCACTGACAGCAGACAAGCTTTATTAGACTTGAACAGACGTGTTGCATCAAGGCTATTATTACAGTGCCATCAAGATTTAGCTAACGCCTCGTTAGATAACAATATTATCCTGAGGTCAGTTAAAGGGAACGACAGGAGTACAGGAAACAGCATTTCCTATTCTTTAGCCAGAGAAGCGGCTGGACTTTTAGAACCTAGCGACACCTACTGCCTAACGACATGAGCGGAACTAGCCTAACCTTACATCCATGCTCAATTCCTTAAGAGATAGGATGAAATCAAGTGATGCATTTTTGACAGGATCACCCTGGGCGACCCTGGGAAGCTGGCACCGAAGAAATACTTGGCGGAAACCAGGAAAACCCTACGCTTAACAGTAGGATTTCTGACTAGTCACTGTGAACTAAGGAAACTCCTCCGTACAATGGGGCTAGTGGACAAACCTCTATGCAGGATGTGTGAACAGGAAGACAAAACTGTCAAGAATCTTTGAGACTTTCCTGATCAGTTTTTTTTAAATGTTCACCACAAGAAAACTGACAACCATAAAGGATAAGAGAAACGATTCCAAACAACATTCCTAAGAGAAAAATTTCCGTTATTTGAATTAAAATGATGCACCAAAAAATTGTTAATAATTGCAATAGTGCTTTGAAGGAAGAATATGGTTGCGTTAAGCAAGATATTATTGGGAAAATACTTACCATACTTTCCTTCATCAATAAATATTTGTACTTATCCTCCATTCTAGAAAATTTGCCAATGAAATGTTGGGCAGTCAATTCGAATATTTCATCTGCTTTATCTAGGTCTTTTTCCGATAAAACTGGTTGATCTAAACAATGGTATCGTATTAATCTTATACAAGCATCTTTTTTAGTTCTAAAAGGAGTGTGAATATCCGGCTTCGTAGCTCCAGTTTGGTCCATTGACAGCTGAGTTTCAATACTATAACAACAAAAATACATAGTTACTAGGAATAAATTCAACCCTGCATATTAAAATATTTTTGTATGCATTTCTATTTTGGTCTTGTAGGTTTCTTTATTAGAAGTGTCTAAAGGTCATTTTAGATTAGACAATTTCTTGTGCAATATTTAGTTAAAGTTTTGGAACAATTCAAATCGTTAAGTCTAAAATTAAAAATTGTCTACCCTGTCAAATTGTAAAAAAATAGAACAGGTTCCATTTTCTTAACAATTTGATTTATTGTTTGTGTTTCTGTTGCACGATGAAAATATTTTATGAAAATGTCATTAATCTTGATAATTTGTGCTTGAAAAATATGTCTTGAAATAAACAAGAGATTGAAATGGTAATTGAGGAAATCTCAAAACATGCTAGTTTGTACAATGTAAAACAATCCTTCTCCTTTGTTTTAAAGTTAATATTCGCTTAGTGACATGAGCAGCTGTGCAAATCAATAAATATTTCAAATTTTCTGGTTCCATAACTAACGAAATTTTTGAAAGGGTTATATTTATTTTATTATCAAATATCATCACTTCGCAGAATCTTGAACTAAATATTGTTCAATAAATTGGAATAGTCTAAAATAGCTTAAAACAGTCGGCCAATATTTCACAAAAGAAATATGTTCCAAATATTGTTCCAAAACTTGGACTAAATACTGCACGAAGAATTGTCTAATCTAAAATGACCTTCAGGATAGTTCAAATTATTTTTTGCTCAATTTAACAATTCCTAGTTCAGGATTGGTTCTACGTTCCAACTATTAAAGATTTTTCTTCTCTTGTACGCAAACTCAGCTCAAATCTGAACTCATTCTCAAGCTAGTGGAACAAACCTTACTCAAATACTAATAACTAATAACTAATTAAACAAGTATATGCGGGGCAATTAATTACTAGAAGTGTTCAACTAAAAATTTTGACCCCGTGTTTTATTTGGTAATATTAATAAGTGACAAATGGGATATTCATAAATATCGATCTCAATATCGAAATCATTATCTGTAGCAATATCATAGGAATGAGAATAAATTGAAAACAAAATTTTAGAAAACGTGTTGCCAGGCAATAGATACTAGAGTCCGAAGTGCTCCAGTGGCTATTGCAATATGGCAAGAAGTTTGAGAGAAAAGGCATGGAAAATTATAATCACAAATTTCTAATAGTATTGAACTATTATCTTTTACATCTATTAAAACAACTTTATTTTATATATTCTAATATAATACTCACATGTTGGCTTTCTTATGCATCAACTGTTGTCTCTGCATCTGCTGTTGTTGAATAGAAATTTGTTGCGGCTGCGGACAAGTGAATCTCGGACTAACTATGTGATTGTAGTGAGTGGTCGTAGCTTGTAGATGATTCTGATGTAAGCCATTCGTCGCATTACTGGGTGCTTGGTGATTAGTAGCTTGATGACTCGATACGACGTTGTGATTAGTACTTGGATGTATCCCAGACGGACAATGAGACGCCGGTAGGTGATTCTGAACATGAGCATCTGTGGAACTGGAGGTAGTTCCGTGGGTAGTGTGTTGCGGTTGGTGTTGATGCGTTTTAACCGATTGGTGTGGTGTTGTTATATTGGGATGACTGGAGATGGAGTGAAGAGTTGATAATGATATGGCCGGAATTTGATGTACGGCTGCAGAATGTGAAGATACCGCCGCGTGGGTTATATGTGTAAAGTGTGGTGTCGTTTGGTGGTTATTCTGCGGTAGTGGTGATGGTAAATGATGTATAGTTTGAGTAGCTGTAGTTTCACTACACGGTACTGAAACTGATATTCTTGCTGCCGAATGTGCTGGTGTTGTAATTGGCTGAAATATAAAAGAAAATTGATTTTTTGTTGAAAAAAGTTCATAAAAGTGATAATTGTTAAAGCTAATCGGTATTCTACGAGGGTTGTCTTCTATATTTTACATATAGAGCTAGAAAATATTCGACACGAAGATAAATGCATTCTTTGGAACCAATTCTACTCGATTATGGGTACATTATAAATAGAGTTTTTAAAGGAACTGTCTGCATCAATTGACTAATTGCTCTCTCTCTCTTCTTCCTTCAGTAGATGTTTTTAATTGTGGTCTTTGAAATGCTCAATGATGATCTAATTTCACGATATATGACATGTCAATCTTCTTGGATCAACTAACGAACAGCACCGACTTTTTCCTGGGTGTCTGCCGTTGTTTGTGAAACTGTTCTTGGATTAAGATTAAGTCCACGTTTAAATTCTCCATACCAACGAGAAATTGTTGACTAATGGGGTACTTCAGTATGAAACTTTGGCGTTAAATAAACTAAGCATCAACCCCACTAAAACCATATTGATAGCCTTTACTAAAAAAAGAAAACTCAACCTCAAAACCATAAAACTTGATGGGAACAAGATTGAATGGAGACAAGAAGTCAAGTATCTAGGTTTGACTCTAGACAGTAAACTCCTGTGGAAAAAACTCGAAAAGGAGATTACATACAAGGCAAAAATGGCTCTAATGGTGTGCAGGAATCTGGCAAGAAGAAACTGGGGTTGTAACCCAAAAATCCTAAGCTGGATGTACATTGCCTTAGTGAGACCAATCATCACTTGTGGAGCCATTGCGTGGAGTAGTAGAACTAGCCTAGTGACGACGACAGAAAACCTCTCCAAAATTCAAAGGAGCAATGAGAACATGCCCAACGGCAACCATGGAAGTGATTCTCAACCTCACCCCTCTACATATGGTGGTGGAAAGCGTTGCAGAAAGAGCAAGATACAGACTAAGTAAAAAGGGAATCATTTTAAAAAAACACCTCCTCACTTCTTAGAAATCAGACAACCTGGGACATGCCACAAGACGGCATGATGAAAAAGTATAAACTTTCAAAGAAATTCGTTAAGGAATTGAGCAACAAGATGGAATGGGATACAAATACCATTGCCAGACTTGGAAAGAATGCCATTCAATGGTACGCAGACGGCTCAAAAGCAATAGAAGGAACTGGGATAGGAGTGTTCGGACCAGGAACCAAACACTCTGAAAGCTTGAAAGTGCGCTCAGTTCAATATTGATAAAGGATACAGAAGTCAAAGGATTATCATAATGTCGGATAGTCAAGCAGCCATTAAAGCACTGAGCTCTTGTGTAATCAGTGCTAAAATGGTGTGGGAATGCCTAGACAAACTCAATGAACTAGGCGAGAACAATATAGTCACCTTACTATGGATTCCAGGACACACTGGAATAGAAGGATATGAAATAGCAGATAAACTAGCAAAGAGGGGGACTGCAATACCTTTCTGGGGGCCTGAACCCTTTTGCGGAATCAGCCCTAATGTAATATTGGAAGAAATAGGTAAAGCCGAGAAAAAGAGAAGATCTGACCATTGGAAAGATCTAGTAGGGTTTATACAATCAAAGACTCTTCTGGGTGACTACAACATGTTGAGATAAAATGAATGCATAAGTCAAAGTAAAACTGCGCTAAGAGTTTTAACAGGGATCCTAACGGGATATTGTTGCCTTAATGGGCACTTGAAAAAGCTCAAAATATTGGAGGAAGAATGTAGATTTTGTGGCAAGGAAGAAGAAATCTCCATCCACATACTTTCCAACTGCACAGCACTGCAGAATCCTAGAGCACAGCACCTAGGAGATTACTGGATAGAAGAGGAACATTTGCCTAAGTTGAAGCCTGCAGACTTCCTAAAATTCCTCCGGGAAATAGGACTAGAGGAACTACTAGTTTCTGAGACTCTCTCTAGTTAATGCTATTTAATATGTACCTATCGAGATTCATCTGTGTGTATACCTATTGGTTTATCGTAGAAAAAATCATGTGTTTAATTTGAATTTTGATGAATTATCTCAAGAGGCAAAGTAGCACTTCTCGCTATTAATAAACAAATAGCTATTTATAACCTTTGAGCCGACCACACTTTTAATTTAAAAAAAAAATGTTGATGTGGGGTTCCCAAAACTTGAATTTTCCTTTCCCCATTTCCAAAATGGGTAAAGGCTGTTGGTTGGTTGATTTACAGTACTTAAAATGACTAAACTACTACTTACAAATAATGTATAATAGTTGAAAAATTCTTCACAACAACAATCTCCGTTATACAAATTCATTATAATTATCTACTATTTATTTACCAAAAACTGTTGTATTACTTAAATACAATAAAAAAAATGTAAAATACATTAACTAGATTCGATAAGAAAAAGCGTTATCATTATATATTTCATTATCAACTGATAAGTCACAATCGTCACGAATTTTTAGATAACGCAAATAGGCGCCAAAAACTACCAAATTGATGTTTTCTATCAGCGCATCAAAGAATCTCTCATTTTTTAAGTGAAAATCCGGTACCCGATCAAATCTTATAGTCCTGAAATGGCGAAACAAAAATTTTCATAGGCAGAACTATGAAAAACCCCAAATTAGGTCAATATTGAATTCTTAGAGTATAAAGGATATTGTCACACACCTCGGGGTAAAAGAGTATAAAAAAATAAGAAAAGTGGTACCATAAAATATTTAATTGCAAAAGTTGTAAATAAGAATACGCATTTTTAATATATTTTTGATTATATAGGGTAATCTAAAAATATGTTTTTATACAGGGTGTTTCATTGGGAAAGGGCCTAACTTCAACTGTGGATTAATAACAATTTCCTCAGTAGAAACTTTGCAAATCAGAATTACCTTTTTAGTGTTATGGCTAGCAACCATTACTATTGGGCCGTCCTACCCATACGGTTCAACAATGAAAAATAGAAATCTTTTGGGTTGTGAAAATAAATAATAAATATTTCAAATATGTATATTTGAGACTCATAAATATATACAATAAATTTCATTCAATTTTCCTCATAGAATCAGAGCTATCACCAGTATTTATATCTATGGTAATTGGTTGAATGCAAATATCAACTATATTTTGCTCTGGGGCATACCACTTTTCTATAATTTCATTTTTCCTAAATTTGTTGATGGTATCCTTGCAGTGCCTCTTTCCACATATTTATAACAGGGCTATCTGAATACTTATCTTTACCAATATATTTATTGTAATATGACTTGCCATTTGCCCAAATTATTTCAATAGCGTTGAATTCATATTGATATGGCGGTAGTCCCAGCCAAATATGTTTCATACAATTCAGTTTGATGGAATTCTATCCATAACCATGATGAAATGTCAATTTAAGGTTAATTTTCATTGCGAAGTAAATAAATAATAAGTAGATAAATAATCTTTACTTACCACAATAATTCGAACACTCGGGTGTAAGTAAGTCGTTATAACAACTGTTTTTTAATTAAATTTATATGCAAGTGGCAAAAAAATGAGTAAAAATGTGAAATAAAAATGTAAACAAAGTCTTTGGTCTGTCAAGGTACAAATTCGCCGACATTCATCATATGGCTATCTCTGTTTGTTATATTATGTTGTAATGGAACGAACGGTTTCATTTCGGGGGTTTAGATTCTGTGAGTAGGAAAGAGACGTACTACAAAAAGTAGTATGTGAATAATTTCATACATGGGAAAAGATTCACCGAACGAACTGTAACAATAACAAACGATAAAAGATCAAATAAAAACGATTTAAAGAAAGGCCCTAAATGAATAAAAATCAATTGTAAACAAACGATAAATTAGAACACAATGTGGAAAAAACAAGTTGACATTAGAGCCACCAGAGTGCGTAATACGTTTATTTTAATCAACTAAAATTTAACATTCATTCACGGGTAAAGCTTACCTGGTATCTAGTCGTGGCTTGTGTTTCGATGCTTGAACTCCGAGACGTATTTTGGCTATTACTTAAAACTGGTCCGAAATTAGGAGATTCAATTTTTTCGTTTTTAGCCGGTGTAGATGGTGATAGATTCAAAGCGGACGGGTTCATAATTGTCAGCTGATTGTTGTGGTAATGTACCTGCATAAATTAAAATAGTTTTGTGACAAAAAATTCATTTTAATAATAAATAGAAACATTTTTATGTTAAAACTTCATTGCGTAGGATGAGAAATTTTTTGAACACGTGCATGTTGAACATTTTTGTGCAATTAAGACATTTTTTGTGATATTTTTTTTTAATTAAAGTAATTTTCAGGTAAATAACATCAATGTTATCACATAGTTCAAAGATTACATAAAAACTAGTACTTTAACACCTTTTTAAATAAAAATTCCTCCTTCGATTATTTTTAACGAACCTTATCGAGAGGCAATAGCTTTCCAGACGCCAAAATCTTCTGTTGTTCGCCGAACAACATTTTCAAAGTATTCTGCAACTCCATATCTCCGGGTGTTAACCTAGCCGACAAAGATTGGATCTGATGTTGGATATTCTTTAGTTGCTGTTGTTTTTGCGGTGTAAGTTGAATTGTGGTTATTCTCTGATGGGGTTGAGCCGGTGGAGGCGTTGCTGTCGTCGTGATATTCGATACGTTATTTATGTTAGATTCTTCGAGAATTTGGACTAGAATTTTATCCACGTCGGGGTTAGCATCGATGCCTAAAAATAAGATACACAAAAATCGTGGGATTTTACTGATATGTCAAAAAAGTACCGGGAATTGGTTTATGATACACAAAATATTTATTTTGTAATGCCTTACGACAAAAAATAACTCAATCATCTCGACATTTTTCAAACCCATATTTTTGAACGACTTCAGAAGTCACCGCCATAACACGGATGTCTCGAAGTCATTCAAATGAACTGAATGAAATTAAAACTGAATGAAAAACGTTGAAAAACGCTGATATTGTTTGTTCAAATAGATCCTTAACACATTCACTGCCGGTACCTCCCTAGGGGCGTTCGGTCGATTTCGGTAAAAACGCCGAAACCGCCGGAGAGGCGTTCTTGTATAGTTCTAGTATGGATTGGTAAGCCGTGTGAGAAGTTCGTTTTGTTAAGGATCAGTGCTTGGTTTCAAAAAATCGTATACGGAGACTAGCTTAGAGAATTTTTATTACAATATGTGAAGTTTTCATGTTAATGTTAATTTCTTATAGAGTAAGATCCCAGAGCGATAAGACATAACTTATTTTCAAATAGATGAAATGTTAGGTTCTCAGTAGCATTTTGTGGAGCTATCCTAAGGGCACCTGGGCAGGTATCAGGTGAGAAAGATAACTAAAAATAAGAGTTATTTTACTTAAATTTAAATGTCTGATTTTTATATATGTTTTGTAGAATAATATAACTGTCAGTCACTTTCCATGGACCAAAACTTTTGTCAGACGCTTTAAAGCTCCACAAACTCCGTAAACGTATATTATTCAGTATAGTTCGAATCTGTTGGAGCACATATAACTTAGTAATAATTGCCTTGATAACATAATTGAAAGTCAGACATGTGAAAATAAATAAAGTTTATTTATTTTTTTCGCAGCTTCAAGGCGTCTGACAAAAGTTTTGGCCCATGGAAAGTGTCTGATACTTATAATACTACTCTAGAATATTATTCTACAAAACATTATATAAAAATCAGACATTAAAATTTAAGTAAAGTAACTCTTATTTTTAGTTATATTTCTCACCTGATACCTGCCCAGGTACCCTTGGGATAGCTCCACAAACACACAGGTATTCAAAGCACACGAAATGCTACTGAGAACCTAACATTTCATCTATTTGAAAATAAGTTATGTCTTATCGCTCTGGGATCTTTTTTAATGTATTTACAATAAAAATAATTCCATAAACTAAAAAACGCAAAAATATAACGTTGACCGCCTGAGAGGCGTTGATTGGCACGCAGTAGGTTCCTACCAACCTACGATAAAACACCGTTCCGGAACCGTTTTGGAATCGTTAGGAATTGTTTTATACGCAGGTGCAAACTTTGCACCGTCCCAGAACTGATACAGGATGTAACGGTTTTAGGCGTACTTTATTATATATATAAATACTTTATTTAGTCAAAAAACAACTAATACAAAGTAAATACAGTTCCACAAAATAATATATGTATAAATAATAAATAGAAGTTATTAATCTTACTCTAGTCATATGAAAAACAAAACAGAATATAATAATAACAATAAATAAGTACCTCAATACCTAAAATAACCTGCTTATAACTAGCAAATATTGTTTTAGTTTTCGTTTGAATTCATTAATTGTTTGTAAACTCTTCAGTTCTTCTGGCAAGTCATTAAATTGCTGTAAACCTTTGAAAAATACTGAATTTTGAGCATGACTGGTATTGTCGGTTCTAATATAAAGCCTTGTATTGTGGATGTGAACATAATGGTTGTAAGTAAGTTAGAGATAGTCAGGCATAATATGTCCTATTTTTATTTTAAATATAAAAATTAGAGTATGGTAAAGGAACATAGCCAGTTTAAAGATGTCCACATTTCTACAGTAGGGGTCAATCTAGGACATGATAATATAATTCGCATAGCTCTATTCTGTAATTTTTGGAACCGATTTCTCTCATTTTGATTCAAGAGATATAATACTGTTGAGCAGTAAGTGAAGTGGGGTAGTATTAGAGAATTAAATAAAACCAGCCTTGACCACTTTGTTAAATGATGTGAACATCTAAAAAGATAATTTATTTTAAATGATATTATTTTTATTAAATGTTTTGCATGCTGTTTGAATTTAAGCTGTCGATCTAAAATAACTCCAAGATATTTGAATTCATTTACCATATCAATCTTTGAAGGCCAAATCATTATTTTAAGATCTTGTTCGGCAAATACTTTATATTGCTGCTCATTACCAATTATGATGGATTTGGTTTTTTTACAATTAATATTCAATAAATTAGCACAACACCATCTATAAACAATTTCTAAGCACTCATTAATAATTGTAACAGTATCTATTATATTTAGAGGAGAATAGTAAATGAATGCGTCATCTGCAAATAAGTGAAATAAATATTGAGTCTGAATGTCTGCAATATCATTGATATAAATCAAAAAAAGTAAGGGACATAGAACACTTCCTTGTGGTACACCTCGTTTTATTTCCAACTCCTTAGACACAAAGTTTTGAATTTTGACCTTTTGTTAAATAATTTGAAATCCATTCCAATATTGTACCACTAAACCCTGCTCTTTCTAACTTCTTTAAGAGTCTATTCCTGTCGACCGTTTCAAACGCCCTTTGGAGGTCCAGAAATACACCGACAGTTACATATTTTTTATTAAGATTTCCTTTCAAATCATCCAGGACACATATTGTAAAGCAGTTTCGCATGAATGCTTACTGCGAAAACCCGATTGGACTTTGGTTAAAAATTTGTTTCTTTCTATGAAATCAACAATTTGTTCATAGATTACTTTTTCCAAGATTTTTTCAAAGCAGCTAAGCATATTTATTGGTCTAAGATCAGAAGCTTTATTAGATTTTGCAACTTTAGGAACTGGTATAATGGTGGAAACCTTGATATCATCTGGAACCTTTCCAGATTCCAAAGTATCGATAACATTTATCAACGGTTTAGCAATATTATCATAGGTGTTTTTTATAAATGCCATGCCTATATCATCTGGACTGTTTTTATTGGGCATTGAGAAAATAATTTCCTTAAGAGTATCGTTTAGCGACCGTTTTGTTTATGTAATAGTAACGGACAACAAACGAAAGATTTGTATAGCAATTAATCAAAAAAAGTGGGTACGTTCGAAATAAAAAATCAAGATATTCTCATTTTTAATTTTTGGTTGGTGTAAAAGAAACTCCCTCATCCTCACTGGATTCTTCCAATAAAAAATCGCTATCTCCTTCGTCATCAATAGGTATTTCTTGAGTCACAAATATTTGATTTAAGCTCATATTAATTTTTAAGGGAGGTTATTACTCTTTTTATAACATTTTACTTCTTCAATAATTTGGTTAATATACTTCATTTTTGATTTCCGATCACAACAGTTGAGTTGCGAACAAACACTTCATTTACGTCAATCTATAAAACAACAATCTTTGAAAAAACAACTGACTAAAAACTTACTAACAGCGCATGTCAGTCCTCACAGTTCCTTCTTTCGATCGAGTATCGAAATTACCGTTCCGTTGCGGCTCTAGAACGATCACAAAATGGTTGGAACGCAAATAGAACCGTAATATTACAGTCACGAATAGCTTGGAACGGCATTAACTATATGCACTTGCGCAGAATGGTTCTTTGCGAGGTAGTGATAGTAAATAGGTCATCATGTGCCCCTGGCAGTGAAAGTGTTAAGGAGGCCTTTTGAATGATCAAATCCCGGTACTTTTTTGACAGAATGCATAAAAAAATTAAAACGTACCGTTTGAATCTTGTGATATAATAGTAGGAGCAACTTTCTGTTGTTTGGGTATATGAGAGACCGCAGGTACGGCTACAGGCTTGGATCTATCGGGAATCGTCTTAGGTTGCACTTGTACGGATGGTTGGACCAAAGCGTGGGGTTGCACGGCCTTAGTTTGTTGTAGAGGTTGAGGCTGAACGTGGTTTTGAGGTAGAATTTGTTTCGGTGGTGCGTTTAAGGCACTATCTACAGATTTGTTCACATTTTCCTTGATCGGATCTGAATTATTGCTTGCTTTGACCTATAAATACAAAAATTAAATTAATTTCAATTGAACAAATAGATATAAACCGAGTACTTACTGGTTCGTTTTCCGTTTCGTGTAAAATATTTTTGATACTTTGAATTTTATTCACCTTCTTGGTATTTTTCGATTTGGGAGATATTTTCTTATCGAGTTGATCCTTATTGGGACGTTGCATAAAAATCGTCTGTCCGTTCACCGTCAACTGACCGTTTCTCTTCAACTGCTCCAATTGATCGGGCGTTAAATTTACGACGTACGAAGCCGGCGGCGGTTGTCCGCTATTTTGATTTTCCCTCAAATTTTGTTGTTGCTGTTGACTTTGATTGCTGATGTGATGCTGTATCGGTTGTACCGTTTGCACCGGCGGTTGAGACTTTTGAAACGGTTGCACCTTCAAAACTGGTTGATTTTGCGCGTGCGAGTGATTCGTATGGAAAGTTTGCGCCGTCGACTGAGGTATACTTTGAATGTTTTGCTGTAAACTTTGAACGTTTTGTTGTACGCTGCGCACGTTTTGTTGTACGCTTTGTATATTTTGTTGTACGCTTTGGACGTTCTGTTGCAAATTTTGCAAGTTTTGTTGCATACTTTGAACATTCTGTACGCTCTGTACAGTTTGCGAGTGCACGTTTTGCGAGGGAACGTTCGAATGTTGTACAGTGTGGTGGTTCTGTTGTTGCAACAGACTTTGCAGTTGTCCTTGAATCTGCGATTGCAGACTGTGCACCTGGGACTGGGATATCGAATGAATAGGCTGCGCTTGAGAATGAATACTTTGTATAGGTTGGGGTTGTACTATTTGCATCGGCTGTTGCAGCGCGTTAACAGTTTGGTGTTGAATCGTCTGTTGGACAGTTTGCTGTTGTATTTGAGGTTGTAATGATTGTATCGTGTGTTGTACTGTTTGTGGTTGTACAGTTTGCTGTTGAACGGTTTGTATCGTTTGGCTCTGTACTGTTTGTTGTTGTATTGTTTGTACTGACTGTTGTTGGATGGTTTGGACAGTTTGTTGTACGGTCTGTTGATCCATCGATGGTTGTAAGACTAATCCTCCCAATAAACTTTGTAGGATAATTTGAGATTGTATGTCGGAGTTGAGGGTGGGATCGTGTTGAAGTATTAATCTTCCGTCTTCGCCCATCGTTAGTTTAAAGCCACCGCTTCGCTGAAGCATTAGACCGTTGTTTATGGTATAGTTCGGAGTTATGAAGGAATTAAACGGAATACTGGCTTGAGCTGTACCCGCCTGTGAGGTACTATTTGAGATCATACCGCTTTGGAAATTTTGATTTAGAACCTGTAAAAGAATAAATTTAAGCGTATAGAGGGATCATATTGGTACTAATTGTTTTAGTAACTAGAAAGAGCTACATAAATTTTATAGCCACACTTACAAAGCTTGTTTTAGTGTTGCTATATGGAAAAGGACTCGAAAGTCTCTGGTCCAAATATCGACACTATTTATTATTTTTGCAGAGGAATTTAAGAAGATTTTGAACATCTTAAGAAAGTGACGTTTTTTACTGGAGTGAGATTGAGAAAGACGAGAATTTCTCGACGAGAGAGGGTACTTCTCTCGCCACGTCCCGGAGCTTTATTCGAGAGACAAGAATATCTTGTCTGTGCGGCAACACTATCCTCTAACTTCTTGAGTAATGAGTTCTAAAATGGTATAGGAAAGCATAGAAAAAACTTGATGAATTAGACGAGAGCAACTCCGTCACCTTATAGTTACAAGACACACTGGAATATAAGGAAATGAAGCATCAGATGAACTAGCGAAGAGGGAGACTGAAAAATAGATAAAAAAATAGTTATAGATGGGAAACTGACCCGTGGCGCCCTCTATTTGTACGGATGGCGCCACCTTGAGAGTCCCGTCAGTACCTCTAACACAAATCAGATGGTTGTGAACTTCGCTAACAGTCGAAAAAAAAGATTTCTGTAATCATACAGTTTTGGCGGCATATTCAAAATTGCTTTAATTTTACTTTTATTGCAAAACGACATTTATGGTTCATTTTCTGATATTTCATTTGAAGTTACTCAACATTAAATTATTTTTTTCACTTGTCAAAACCTAACATTTTGGTGTTTTTAACCAATAGCAATACATTATTCTAGCCAATCATTCGGTATTATACTGATAATTCTGCTTATTCATCGATAATACCTTGTTTACATTGAAACGTCAAAATTTTACTTTGAATCTGTCATTATTGACAACTAAAAGTGCTTCGAAGTATATTGAAAAATGAACACAAACCGATTCAGTGCCACCACCCAAGAGAATATTGAACATTTAATACATTTAAATACATTTTAAATTGTTGAAAAAAATAATCTTCCCAAATACAACTCGCTCTTCAAATTTTATCATATAATTTTTTATTTTCATCACTCAAACTTGTTTATTTTAGGCAAAAACATTCAAACAAACCGAATTTAGATAAAATCTCTCGTTCTAACGGACTCGTGATTTTATCAATCGGTTTGTTTTCATATTTT
>CAJUYI010000433.1:118843-146305 GCA_910591695.1 Galerucella pusilla
TTCAATATCTAAGAAGGAAACTAGTGTGCTCCTATTATAGTCTAATGAGTCATTCATTTTCCCTACTCTAATGGAAAGTGGTTTTCTTTCTGGTAGATGTGTGAGTGCAGAATAATACTTACTTGTGTGACATAAGTAGTCGTAGTTGGAGTTAACTGCATTCCATTAGTCAAAACTCTGACCATAGGCTGTGATCTGGGTTGTTGTATTTGTAGTAGCTGTTGTCCACCTGGCTGTAAGATGAGTCCTTGTGGAGTTGCTGTAGCCGTCTGCATCTGAGGTTGTAATTTGGTAGTCTGTTGTGGTCTTAGAATAAACTGAACTGAAGGAGTAGTAAGCATGGGCATTTGATTAAGTAGCAATGGTTGGGCAGTCGGTACTATTGTAGCAGTTTGCTGATGATTGGTTGGTATGACTATTTGGGGACTGAAAAATATAATTAATTGTATTTAATATAGGTAGATTCACCATAAGAACAAATCAGCTAAAAAAAAATTTAATATTTGGTTTATATTTAAAGCTATACTTTGACATTTATTTATTTTTTTACCATAAAATTGTAAAATGAATTAACGTTTTATAATAAATATTTAAATAATAAAAAATACAGATATTACAAACTTACAAATAAATTTTAAATGCAACTGATCAACACAAACAAAATATCATGTACATAGACATCCTAGAGGAACCGACAGATGTTGCTAATTTCTTGTCATATTACTATATAAATTTTAACAATTTTTTATTTTGTGTATGATTGCTATATAAACACAACTTGTCCACTTCCAGTTTAATTTTCTTCCCATTATAGGTCCCTAGCTGGATCTACCTGACTGTAACTAGTTAATTCATTTACATTAACCTTAACTACCAAGTTTTGTAATTAAAGATTTTTTTCAATTAAATCTCGCCCTAAAACGCTTTTATTTGCTTCGCAAGACTACAATGAATTCATATTGCTTTTCTACTTTTTCAATATTTAAATTAACCTCTATCTTACCTTTTGACAAAAACAAATTACCTGAATATGTTTCAAGAGTGCAAGTGCGTTGTGATGGTATGTCACTTAGGTTTGTCTTCTAAAAACAATAAGGAATATAGGAGACTCCTGCACCTGTATCCAAGTCAAAACCAACAAATACCTTTCTATATATGCCAAAATGCATAGTGTAGTGTATTTGTAGTTAAATTATGTAGAGGTAAAACATCCTCTTTATCTAACAAATTTGTATTAACTGCCTTTCCCTCACATGCAGCTGCTATGTGCCCCTTCTTTCTACATTTAGACAATTCATAATTACAAAACTTACAGTTTTTAAAATCGTGGTTTGTTTTGTTACATACTTAAATTCATTTCCTTGGTTGAATTTTTGATTATTTGCTTCCTCCCATGTCATCCTTTGCATTTCGCCAGTAACTTGCACTTTATTTACCTATTTGTTTCTGTATCTATTCTTATTCTCTCAGGCTTCCTTGTTAAGGGCAATTTTTTATAAATTTTTCAGCTCCTTAGTTTCATCCTCCTCAAAGTTTATCCAATACTGGACCAGGTATCATTCCAACAACAAATTTATCCTTAACTCGGTACACTAACTTATCTCCAAATTTACAAGAGGCTGCTGCACTTTTAATTTTACATACCAAATATTTACATTCTGCACTTTCTGTTTTAATTGGTCAAATATAATTCGCTTATGGTAAACTGATATTTTTGGTTTAAATTGAGTTACTAGATACTCAATCAGCTCATGACTTCTCCTCTGATTTCTCGGGAGCACACAGATTTTTCAGCACTTTATAAACCTCTTCACTTATTCGCGATTCGCCCGATAGCGGGCACTGCAGTTTATGTCAAAGCTGTCAGTGGAATGGGGAAAACAATGCTAACCCAGATAATCTGTGGCTAACCCCCATTTGTTTCAATACAGGTACTGTAATGGAGATTTGGTTTGTTTTCCCCATTCTAATTTTGCTCGTTTTCGCGAATACTATATATATACACTACACAGCCACCTTCATCAAGGTTTGCCAACAAATATTGCTTTAATCTCTCCTCAAAAATTTCAAATCCCCAATGTGGTAAACAACAACTAACATTTATTACTCAAGTAATAAATAAATTCA
Organism: Galerucella pusilla; assembly: GCA_910591695.1. NCBI lineage: Eukaryota > Metazoa > Arthropoda > Insecta > Coleoptera > Chrysomelidae > Galerucella > Galerucella pusilla. Next base: position 120,971 of record CAJUYI010000433.1, read on the forward strand.
AGACAAGAATTTCTATCCTCCTTACCCTGGTCAGCAGTGTTGTTATAGACTTAAATATGACAATTAATCAGGACAAAAGTTAAAAAAACATACTTGATCACTCTTCATGGGACAATCCTCCCTTGCAAATACATTTTGCAATTACAACATAAAATTGGATATATTTCAAGAAAGCAAGGAATATTATTCATAAATTGAAAAGATGAGACATTTACTTGATGAAGATCCATACTAAATGATAAAATAAAACACTTTGATGAAGATTGAAACAAATTAAAGTGTTTTATTTCATTATTTAATATTATTCATATTCAATATGTATGCTAAGTGATTTTAATGGGCACAGCACAATAGGATTTCAGGTGTACAATAATAAGTTAATCAACTGTGTCTTTTAGCACACATTTCTGTTGTTGGAGTTATTGTAATTGTGCTTCATTTCAGTCACCTTGGACTCATGTAACTAAAATATGTCTTTCTACACCAACCTATGGCCTCTTTCAACAAAATTTAACAATCTACTGATTTAAAACACTTGTGAACAAACAATTACATACCTAATGCTTGGCTTGGGCGATGGTTGAGGACTAGCTGATGGTTTCGGCAATATATTCAAATGCGGCTTCAACTTGATGATATTCTGAGGTTGTGATGCTTGTATGGGCCTTGCTAGTATGTTATTTTGTATGATTTGCATGACTGGAAAATTAGGCTGGGGTGTTGGTGGTTTCAAAGAAGGAGATGGAGATTTGAGACTAGCTGGAGAAGAATAAGGAGATGGTGGATAAACAGGACTAGGATTAGAGTAAGCAGGAGACACACTTGTAACTATTTGTGGTTTCTTCACGAGATTCAAATTATTAGATCCCACAACAGTGCAATTGGTACTTAAATTTTCATATTCAATCTTCTCATGCTTGATGGTTTGATAGATGGAATTTTTTGGAGATTTACACATTTTTTGCAGCGGTTTGTGAGGAGTCTGAGACATTTTTTCACGACACTCAATGTACCGGATTAAAGCACACTAATATTTAAGTACATTTTTGTTTGAATTAAGTCCACTTTGGAATGTTGTCCTAATACTAAATCATACTTTTTCATTGTTTTACAACTTTAGGAATAACAAGGGCTTCATTATTACTTATCCGAACTCGAATAAAGCCATTTTATCGTTGTAGACATAGAAAAAATATAGCATTAGCCACAGCATTATTTCACTTTGAGTCTGAAAGACATTGTGTGGATTTTAAACATTCAAATTAAAAAATATTAAACTGCTGCACTATATATAATTTTGCGATGCACTGTACTTAAAAATCACTTTGTCTCCTGAAGTAAATTCCGATATTTTCTGAATGTAAACCTAAAACAAACGAAATAAAATTTATAATGCAAACATAACCTCTTTGTAAAAGTCAAACTTTACCCTCAAGCTAGTTCCTTTCAAGTTGTAACTTTGACTTTAAACACCACCACAATATCATTAAATATGTAATACTATATATACGTAGTGGGACAGTTTAATTAATAAATTAATTGATTTGCAAATTTTGCGATCACAAATAAATTATCAATGTACCGCCATCTTTATTGATGCACCTTTTCTGCTTCTTTTCTTTTCCATTACATCCCTCTCGAACGTCTAAAATGGACCAGTCCGATGCTTGAGATGTGAGGATTTTTCAATTTAATTCTCATTCATTATAAATTATATCATTTCAATTGAACTGTAGCTTTTTTTTCCCTAATAAGTAAATTATATCGAAATGCATTTAATTAATCAAACAATATAAGGTAATAGACTTAAGTGGGGATACCTACCAAGTCAAGTGAAATTTCACTCAAGGTAAAAGTGATAAGAGGTTGGAAAATAAAAAAAAACGATACCTACTAAAAAAAAGATAAATACGATTTTGAGATTATAAGATAAGCATTTCTAAATCATAGGTATTTATTTAACTGGTACACAATAGGGATTTAAAAAAAATCAATAATAAAGTAAGGTTACAAAGAAACAATGCAAAAATTCGAGTTGTTCCAGATATGAGTGTTATTCATAAAAAAACAAATAGGATTATTTAAATAATATGTCATTTTCAGCTGGTTTCTAACAATAAACATCATGTATCCAACCCACACGGTTTTCAACTTAAAATGAATAAAATTTCTACATACCTTTTAACAATTTCACTTGATGGGTAAAAACGGGGTTCATTTTAGTAGGAGCAGGGCAACGGGCAATTCTATTGGTCGACAGGAAGCGTCATTTGATACATAAAAAAATAACATTTACTTTGAGGTTAGATTAGCCGATTAGCCATTTTGAACCTTGTTGTTAGATGAACTAAGGTCAATCTCTTTTGATTCATTGGTTAATCCATAAACTTAATCTATCTAAACATTCAATAAAATACTACAAGTTGTATTATTAATAGCAATTTCTTCAGTTTTTGGCAAAATATATTTGATACATGCTAGGGCGAGGTGCTATTAAAACTTGGATTATTTTTTATTTTCAATAAGAGGTGGGTCTAGAAAAATGATGAATGGTAATTCATTTGTTGGAAATTATATTTTTGTGGGCCACATTTTCAACTGTGGTGTATTAAGTTGCTAAACAATTTTTTATTTTGTTGTTATCTAAATAGAAAAGTGGGCGTATTTCATACAGTCTAAAAGGGATCGCCAGCACCCGGTATCGAGTATAAATTGAATGGTGGGGAGAAAATGTAGGGGAATTTAGTTGTCAACCATTTGATGAACGACGAAGAAAGAGGAAAGCACAGACTACAGAATACAAGCGGGCCATGTTTGGAATATCCATGCGCATTATGTCAAAGTCAAAGCTTTTGTTTTGACTGGTGACTGGTTTTGACACACATTTGTTTTGATGTGGTTTTGATCTGTTTTGATGTTTGACTTTATTAATTATTTTGGAGCGACTTTTTCTAAAAACAAATTTTCATTTGTGTTTTTATTTGTATTTTTGCGAGTTTATTAATTAATTAATTTTCATTTATGTTTTTATAATTGTATTTTTGCGGGTTTATTAATTTTTTTCCTGAATACTTAGATAATAGACATTGTTTCGTTAAAAGGATAATTAAGTAAATCGGTTCCTAGATAGTGTTTTATACATTATGAAAAAATATATTAAATATATTTTTCCAAAAATACATTAGAAAACTTATGGTTTTCGAATTTAGCATTTTAGCAGGAAAATGGACGCTGTAATTTTACAAGCACCGTCAACATCATGTGCAATGTGTAACCTGTGTTCAAGGGAACTTACTTGTTTTCAATTTCTTAACCCTATTCACAAATTGTTTCTGTATCTCAATCTAGTGAAACACGCATTATTTCATTATTTGCCCAATGTTTGAGGGAAGAAATAATTTAAAACTCATGAAGTTCTGGGAAAAAAATTTAAGGAAAAACATGCTATCAGTATAGAGTTTTTAAGCATACAGGAGTATGAATCATGGAAAGCTGAAGAATACATTAATAGTGATTATGCAGTGCATACTTAAAACAAATAAAAGAAATGATCACTACAAGATAAATTATATCTGCAATAGGAGCAATTACAAAGGTATACATCTCTAGTCCTTGTGCCTAGAGTATTTACACCACCTTGTTTCTTCTGTATCTGTATCTGTAGAGTGGGGAGGGTGAGTGTGTAGGCTCACAGCACTTGGGCCACATGTGACCCATTGTACATCCTCCCGAGGAGTTGTCCTCCTAGGTCATTGTCCATCCTGTCCTTCTCAGGACCTTGTTTCTTATTCCCACCTGGACAATTTTTATCTATTCAATTTAAATTTATGCAGGTATCTGGTGGCAACTGGATAAGCTTGAAGTATTTCATATGGGTTTAAATTTAAACCAAGAGAAAAAACATTCAAATTATTAAATCTTGCAAATGCATGGGTACTTTTTTGCAAATCACCTAAGACCAGCCAATTAAAAAGGAATGCTAGAGTTACAATTGAATAATTACTGGATGAAATAAAGGAATTAGTGGATATCCAAATGTGCAAAAGAATAAAGGATCTTGAAACTCCCAATAACTAATGGAATAGGATTATTATCAAATCACATAGGAAAGCTGAGACAGGGAAAGATAAAGATAAGATGGTTGTGATTTCACATCAGTGTGGTAAGTTTCAGGTAAAATCTTTCAAAGATAATAATCATAATTATAATATAGACATAAGGCAAGTTTGTGAGTGTAATTATTGTAGGGTATGAAAAATTTGTATACCTACATAGATACAAATATGACTGTCCAGAGTATATGTGAATTGTGAAAAATTACCTGTGTAAGCATGTGCATGTATAAGAAACTAGTGGGTACTAACTATGTTGTAGATAATACGAGAGATAATACTGCCAAGGTACTAGGAGAAATGTCATCAACATTGGGCAGAGGCATTGGACCAATGGAGTATTCAACAAGCTTATGAATAATATTCATGGAGCAATAAAAGAAGGTCAGAGCCAGTCTAATAAACAAACCAAAAATTGACAGTTTTTTCCTACAAATAAGTAACAATAGTAAGATTTACACTTTCATTTTGGTTTTTAACATTTTTTAGGTACAATACCCAAAGGTTTTTCTACTCGAAGACGAAGACGGAAGTAATCTACTAAATATTGGTAAAAAAGATAAGGTGCTGTTTTCTATTTTTTAAATTTATAATTTTCATAATATATATTTTGACATTTTTTATATAAAAAAAGAAGGCCACTTATAATACAAAAGATAAGAACTTACAGTAGGCTTTTTAAATGTATTTCTAACACTAAATTATAACAAACAACAAGTAAAATATAACAATAACAAATGATAAAAAAAATATCAAATTAAAACAGTTTAATGAAGAACACTGAATTAATAAATATTAATGGTTTATAAACAGACGATTCGAAAGTGTGGTCACAAAACAAAGTAACCAAAGCCTCCTATAGTAGAAAGTTTATAGGAAAAATCTAGATTGAAAATATGATGTTTCAAACATTCAAATCCATCCACCTGAAGCGCTATAGCTGCAATCGAAATATGCAAGGCAGGTAAAGCTACAAAACAGAACTGAAAGTCCTGTGTCAAGGTATGAAAGAAAAATTTCAGGGATGATTGTGGATGGGATCAAAACTATTGATGTATAGAGGAATGAAATCTGTATTTGCTGTATTATAGGCATTAGATGTGAGGGTCTCTAAATATAAATAATTAATTATAAATCATAGTATGCTGGGGTCGATTAAGCTCTACCTTTATTGAAAATATATAGGGTTATAGCATATAAATACCCACTACAAGTCCAGTTTTATTTAAAGAGGACACCATATCCAAAACTATTAAGAAATCGCCACAGAATATTTTCATTGATTTTAGGCACCCTGCTGAACTCTGAACTTGAATAAAAAGATAATGCAGTATATTTTTCTGATTATGAAAAAATTCACATTTCAATATCTGAAATTGGATCTACCTAAAAATCAAATTTTTATAACTAGTACAGTACAGTGCAGTTAGGGTCCATGGCAGGTTGTTTGAAATTACAGGTAACTATAGCAACTTCGCAAACTTTGGTAGAGATGGCGATAGTGGTGGTAATATGAAAATTATTTTATACCAAGGTACACTAATTTAGACAGAAGAAAAGAAGTACGATGTAGGTACGATTCAGATATTGACAAAAGTAAGCGTCCTTAATAAAACAGAAAGAAAATATCATGTAAAACGTGCTTACTTTATATTTTTTGTTTCGACAAATTCAATGGATGGAAGGTAATCATGGGCGCGACTCTCACAGCCCACTAATAAAATTGGCTACTGCTAATTTTACATCCTTCCAATGTATCAGAAGAGGCTATATAAACGGCAATTGTACATAAATGCACCATTTCACCCTACAAATCAGGTAACATCAGAAAAAACCATCTTCGCTTAACTTCTCAACCCTGAGCTACCCTCCAGTGCCAGGTATAAAAATGTTTACTCCAGGGCCCGTATTCTTAAGGGACTAGTGAGAATCTAACCAATGAGATAGGTGTATTGCATGGTTGCCTAAAACATGAGAATACGGGCCCAGTGACTGGATTTACGAACAGTACGTACTGCTGCCACTGCCGATAAAACTTTCCCATGTCATCCTGATGTTATATGACTGTTTATTTATTAAGACTAGCGTCTAGCCGGTGACTTAGCATGGCTCCCGAAGATGAACGATAGGCGCTAACGTTGTCAAATTTAGTAGTAACATAACAATATTGAAGTAAATATGTAAATATTAGAAAATAAGAAATATAAAACTAAAAGAAAAACAAGAAAACCCAGGCCCAAACCCGGTTGATCAAAGTGCAACTATGTATAAAAATATCAGAAAATAAGAAATAGAAAACTAAAAAAAAAAACAAGAATACCCAGCCCAAACCCGGTTGATCAAAGTGTAACTATGTATAAAAATATCGGAAAATAAATAAAAAACAAAAAAACCCAGGTCCTAACCGGGTTTCGAACCTACGACCTCTGGGTTGTAAGCTCAGTATCCTACCAGCTGGGCTAATCTGTTTAGATTCAATCACATCGAATGTTAGAGCAAAGTCTATTGGAATATATAGACTTTGGTTAGAGGCTGCCTGGACGCATGCGCACCTCAACTACTTAATTTGGGAAGTGCCGAGATTCAATAAATTAAATTTGACAACGTTGGTGTATTACTGTATTATCTTTCGTCAGTAGATAAAACTGTTTCTGAAAGTGTGAAATAAAATTTTTTAAATAAAACTAGTATTTTTCTTAGAATCTCTTTATTGGAATTTTTTACATCGATATAAATAAGTACATAAGTTATTATTCTCTATTAATACTTCAATTCATTTAAAAAAATATAAAGTCAATACTATTTTGGAATCCTTAAGAAAATTTGACTAGAACTGTCGATTTTGTCCGTTGCTTATTTTGAGCCCTGCAACAACAACAAAAAAAACATTAATAAAAAGAAACCTATAAATATAATTATACAGAGTGTAAAATCCAAACGGAATAAATTCATTAATTATTTGGGTTATTGTACATATTTATGAAGAACATTCTTCAACGTCAATGTCTAGTAGATTGTCCGGTTGCGGTTCGTCGGGGTGAAAATTCAAAAGGTAGAAATTAAAAAGCAAAATTAGCTCTCATGCGTTTTCAAAGTCTAAAACTTGGAAATTTTTACATTTGAAACTTCTAAAGAAACGCGAAGACTCAGTTCTTTTACTGCGCGGGAAATTCAAAAACTAGAGTAGAATGACTAATAAGAAGCTAGAGTTAGAGAATTAAAAAAAGTATCTTGCACTCGGTTAAGAAAGGAAGTAAATAAAAACTAACAAGAAATGATGAACAACTTTGACAATTTAAACTAACTTACCTGCATAGGATATAAAAATGTCTCTATCGAATCTTCACCAACGGAATTTTCAAGCGCGCATACATACGCACCCATATCCGACCATTCTATGGATCTTATTCTAAGTTCTCCTTCATGTGAAACGGAATACTTTTCATTTTTTTCGATCACCTTATTATTTGGATTTATCCATATCACGTTTGGTTTTGGATTTCCAACATACTTGCACGGTAGTATAACGTCGTTACCTATAGAAATAAAATACATTTCAATACAGGTATTTACAGTTTAAACTTTTTGTAAATTGGAAAATAAGAAATTGAAAAAATGTTCCAGATAAACTGTTATTGACGTAAGCGCCCATACTAATTTCCGCCTCAAAATAATTGAACCAAAAGATTCGACTCTTCCAAACATTGAACTGAAAAATCGAATATTTTTCATTTCAAATCGTTTGAATAATGAAAAATTTTAAAAAAATGTTTTGTGCTTATCATTTTTTATAAGAAAACTTTCTGTTTTTAATCGTTTTAGACCGTTTTCAGCGTTCTTTTGCGTTTTTGTCTGTATTTTGGTGAAATAGAATGGAAAATAGTCAAATTGCAAGCTAACTTTCGCTTTCAAGCATTTTCGAGTGAATTTGTGCATTATTTAGTCATCTTGTGTGCTTTTTGAGTGTAATTAAGGGTTTTTGACTGATTTTGAGAACCAGTTGACCGCTTAGGACTGTATTTACGTGAAATTGAGAGTTATTGGATGAAATAACGTCGCATTGTGTGCTTTAGGCTGTTTCAGCGTTCTTTTGCGTTAGAAAGGCTAATGCAGTTAGATATTAGTATAAGCGCTTCGGACACTTTTAAAATTATTATATCTTACCGATAACATCCATGTAAGTACTAGCCCAGAATGTCACTCGTGGTAAATGATGCGCTCCAAGAATTTTAGCACTTAGCAATTGCGTAAAGTTCATTTCTCTGCCGTCGGTAACTATTAATTTAGTAGCTGCTGTGTCTACTTTCGTTCCAGATTCTGCGACACATCTGTAAACATCTTGATGCCGTGGAAGTAAGTAGTTTATGACTAGACGAGAGGTCACCTATAATAAAAGTAATTTAATAAATAATCATATTAATTAAATTGTGTATCAATGTAAAGAGAATTTTACAAATCCTACTGTTAAAACTAACAATTTAACAAAATTCACTGTTTATTCTGGGAAATTAAGAAAGTTTCAGAATAAAATCAGCATTTCCAATAAAATATTAAACTCTATTCAGACTAGCAATAATGAAATGAATGTTAATATTTCTTCCACCCTCAGATCAGTGTTCTTTTACAAAAGCTTGCGCGTACGGCAAGGCCAAGGAGTCTAGACTTATCGGAAGACCTAGCGATTTTACGTTATGCCAAAGGAGGAAATTTAATATAATTTTAAAAATTTTTCCTGTAGTTTCACCTGTGTTCTATGCCCAGGCAAACTCAATGAACTAGGCGAGAACAATATAGTCACCTTACTGAGGATTCCAGGACCTTTTGGGGAATCAGCTCCAATATAATGTTGGAAGAAATAGGTAAAGCCGTGAAAAAGAGAAGATCTGACCATTGGAAATATCTAGTAGGGCTCAGACAATCAAATATTCCTCTGGGTGACTACAACCACTGGCGTAACTAGCCATCAACCTGGGGGGGCTAGGCCTTATCCCTTATAATGGCAAAATCTAGGAAAAGTTGTGCTCAAGAATTCAATCTTAGTAAAATTAATGTTTTAACTTGTCTCTAACGATCTTTAAAACTGAACTGAAGCGTGCCGTGCAAGACCTGGGATCACAGAATGTAGAAGGCGAAGAGAACACAGACCACACACTCGTGCTGCTTGAAGGGACGTCTTTGGGTCTGTTCTCACAAGCATCACAGACAGTCTTTGACAATCCGGATTCGGCGCAAAGATCCTAAAGTGTTCTCGGGAGGACGCTTTAGGGTCTTTGCGCCGAGTCCGGATTGTCAGTCAAAGACTGTCAGTGATGCTTGTGAGAACAGACCTTTTATTGTTATTCCTGAAATTCATCGATATTTTCAATGATCAAATATTTTGATGCGTGTCTGGTGTCTACTTTATTTGGTACGGATATTTATTTGAAAATTCTTGATGGACCCTGAAAATGTCTGGGGGGGGACACTAGAGGCATGGAGGGATCCGGTAGTAGTTACGCCGGTGACTACAACCTGTTGAGATCTAATGAATGCATAAAACTGCGCTAAGATTTTAACAGGGATCTTAAAGGGACTTTGTCGTTTGAATGGGTACCTGGAAATGCTCAAAATAGTAAAGGAAGAAGAATGTAGATTTTGTGGCATGGAAGAAGAAACCTTAATCCACATACCAATTCAGAAGCCTAGGGCGCACCTAGGAGGTTACTTGATATAAGAGGGACCTTTACCTATATGTTAATGCCTGCAGATATCCTAAAATTACTCCGGGAAATGGGACTAGTTTCTGAGACTGTCCTAAGAAACTAAGTAGAAATAAGGGTCACAATAGATCTTTTAGGTCTCAGTGAATGTTACCCCAAAATACATACATAGATACATACCTGAGCTAAAGCTGGATTTCTGGTTACTAAATTAGTTTCGAAAGCTTCATTTTCGGTTATTTTCCTATTTGACTTGTACCATTCTATGGTAGGAGGCGGTGAACCCATTGCTTCGCAATGAAGTTCCATGTGTGCACCGACTTTTTTGTTCATCACTACAACAGGAGGATTGCTGATCTTTACCCATTCTCCCGATGAAAAACTAAGATTTTCTTCGGCATTACTGCTTACTTCGTTACTAATATCATCGACTATTCTTCTGCATTCAAACTGGTTGAAAGTAAAGGCGATAAATAATACTGATAGGAACATCTGAAACAAAGAAAAAATATCATGTAGATACGCAATAGAAAGTTTTCAATAAAAAATTTACTTTAATTTATATATCTGTAATATATTATTTTCTTGAGGAAAGTTAAAAGTGTCAACTGAAAAAAGTCGAATATGCCATTTTTTTTAATTTAAAAAAATTATCCCTGTCTTCTATATACCCTATTACACCATCTTATTTAATATTATTCAATAGACTTTATCACAGGAAACGATTTCATTATCAATTAAATAACAAATTGTGAAAGTTGAGTATGAATGAATATTTTTTTGACGATAACAGTTTTATAGTAGAGTATTAGTGTCAAAGTGCAGGTCTAGTGTAAAGTTCGTCCAACTTAAGACTGTCCCAACAAAAAATCACATTTAACGTTGACCATTTTTTGATTAATAAGACGCAAATGATGTTCAATGAGCTTGATCATGTTTATTAACCCACATTAACACCTATATGTGACAACAGATTGTAAAATAAGAAAAGTAGTATGACTGATTGATAATGGAGTCAAAAAATGCCTTAGCAAAATTGGCATTAGTCTTAATCTGCAAGGATTGAACAGGAGTGCTCGAAATAGAGCAAGCGTTTTAAAGACCAGTTATCCACGAATACTTTACGCTATTTTTTTTTATTGGTGCACTTTGAAATTATAAATACTGGTCTATAACTACTACAACAACAAAAAATGGAAATCATAGATGGAAATAAGAACTAGGTAAATGTCAAATGGTTGAATTCGTAATGTATAATGTATAGACCATAGATTTAGACTTCGTTTCTCGAGTTGTTGATGTTGCCACGGTAACTTTAAAACACGCGCGTTTTATAAAGTTCGATTTAAAAACGCTGAGGCGTGCTTTAAAAGGGTAAAATGGTTCACCAATAAAAAAAAATTATTGTTCAGGGGGACATTGATTATAAAGTCGTGAGTCGTCTTAATATATCACGAAAAACACAATAACGAAAAATAGTATAAGTTTTTTCAATTGAACACCCAGTATTTTATACCATCTTCGTAATGCCCCTTATTGGCTATTATTATTATTACTATCAAAGTTAGCAAGGAAATATAATTGTAAATATTCTATTTTATTTTCAGTGCACTTTCCTGAAATTCTCATATCCCACTTGACAATAATCAGGAATACTATATTCAAAAATCAGCCGATTATGTAAAACACTAGCGCTGGACATACGTGACGCGCGTGACAGATATTCTGCTATTGGTCAAAAATAATGGTTCTATAATAACGATCGACGTATGTGGTACGCTACTGTTTGTTAAGATCGTCGGCAGTTCGGGTTTGAAATCAGTATAAACGAAATACAGGATGTATAATTAAAAAAACTTATATTATTTTTTGTGCCCCTTAGTTATGATGACTTTATAGTCATCTTTGTAATAAAAAACCACAATAAGAATCGAAATATTCTATAATTTTTTCAAGCGATATGTACCATATTTTAATTTCAGACTGTATATTTTAATATATTATTGGTTTTATCAGTAAATTTCCACAGATTAACTGTTATTCAGTTGAGTTCCCAGCTTAAACAACAAAATTTTCCTACGATCACTACCCAAAGTAGGCTTTTGCACACTCAAATCTAACCGCAAAGTTGATGTTTTCCGCGAGCTGTCATGATTTGACATTATTGGTACTCTTAAGCAGAAAGTAGCTTTGGCGCACGCAAATTTTATTTATAGATAGGAGAGAGCTAGTAGTTATTTTAATATAAACTGTAGAATAAAATATTTTAGTTAATTTTCTAATACGTTAAAGCATTCAACAGTATTTTCCGTAATGATTCAATGAGAAATAGGGAAATCTAAAAAATATCTGACATTAATGTAATAAGTATTGCCTACGTACATACACGAAACTGAAATCTGCAAACAATGGCAGTAAATTTTATTTTGGTGTGATCGTAGAAAAAATCTTGTGTGTATTTCGAGCAGAAAGTCCTTTGGTAGTCCCGGCAACGTACTGTCTCGACTACCAAAGAAATACTTTCTGCTCTTTATACACAAATAGCTATTCCACAGATTAACTGTTAATTCAGTTGAGTTTCCAGTTTAAACAAATAAAATTTCAACAGGTTATTTATAAATTCAGTTGAGTTCACAGTTTAAACAACTAAATTTCAACAGATTATTTGTAAATTCAATTGAGTTCCCAGTTTAAACAACTAAATTTTAACAGATTATTTGTGAATTAAGAGTTCCCAGTTTAAACAACTAAATTTCAACAGATTATTTGTAAATTCAGTTGAGTTCCAAGTTTAAACAACTAAATTTCAACAGATTATTTGTAAATTCAGTTAAATTCCCAGTTCAAACTGTAAATTTCAACATATTATTATTAATTGTATATTTTATTGGATTATTATTGTATTTTTTTATATTAAATTCCCAAATAAGACTATAAATTTCGACAGATTACCTGTGCATTTAGTTGAATTACTATTTAAAACTGTGAATTTCAATATATTAATTCTAAACTTAGTTAAAATCCCAATTCAAAACGTACAACAGTAAAGCTGTAAATTTCAACAGATTACGTCTAAATTCTCATTTTAAATTGTAAAGCTTGGTTAAATTCTCAGTTTAAATTGTAAAATACAAATAAATTTCCAGATCATACTGTAAATTTCAACAGATTTATTGTAAATCTAGTTAAATTCTCAATTTAAAACGTACAATTGAACAGTGAAGCTGTTAATTTCAACAGATTACGTCTAAATTCTCATTTTAAATAGTAAAACTTGGTTAAATTAAATTCTCAGTTTAAATTGTAAAATACAAATCAATTTCCAGATCATACTGTAAATTTCAACAGATTTATTGTAAATTTAGTTCAATACCTAAATTAGTCTGTAAATTTCAACAGATTACTTATAAATTTAGTTTAATTCCCAGTTGAAACTTTAAATTTCAACAGAATGATTCTAAACTTAGTTAAATTCCCAGTTTAAATTTAAAAATTTTACAGATTAATTGTAAATTCTATAAAATTTTTAGTAAAACTGTACATATGAACAGATAAATTGTAAATTTAATTAAATTGGCAGTTCAAACTGTAAATTTCAACAGAATGATTGTAAATATATTCCAATTCCCACATTGAACGGTAAATTTTAACAGATTACTTGTGAATTTAGTTAAATTTCAATAGATTAACTGTAGATAAATATAATTTAATTCCCAAATTAACTGTAAATTTTAAAAGCTTAATTGTAAATTCGGTTAAATTCGCTTCTCAAGTAATTGAGATGTAACTTTATTGTAGACGTTCTGTATAGCAATAATTAATGAAATTCAAATTAGAATTTTAAAATATTCTAATCAGAATAATTTCGCAATAATCGCAAATGACTAATTCTAATACAATTTTATTAAAGTAAATCGAATACCTTATCAAGTATTTCTTGTTCCTCGGTATTAAAAAAAAAACTAATTAACCTTACTTGGCAACATTTTTTTTATATTAATCACTCCAACTTTTTATCATCCGGTTATGTAAACCTTATTTTATTCTCAATAGATCATGATGTCACGGGTCAAATTTTCGCGTAGTTGCCAAAGTACTTAAAAATATTTGTCAAAGACACTTCGAATTTTATCGTCAAAACCCGATGTCAGGCCAAAAGGAGTTTTTATTGTATGCCAAATAAAATTTTAGAATACAATAAAGAATGAACAAGCGTTATTTCTATGACGAGAAGAAAGTAAAAATTGGCAACTTATAATTCCCACAGGAAGACAAAGGACCGGTTAATCGAATAGTGTTGAGACCAATCTTTATTTCATTCACAAATATTTTAAGATTTTGTATTTAAATCATGTGTTTTAGCTTCTGAAATTGATGATGGGATTTCTATAAAAAAACAAGTACATATTTTTGAAACTATTTTTTCTTAGTGTATTATTTAATTTCTTTTTTGAAAAAAAGGTAAAATGACAACACTGGAGAAACGAATTTATGAAAAGGATAAAAAAGATTTTTTTGCCAAAACTAATTAACAGGATGATTCATATAATATATCAACAAAAACCAGTAAAACGAGTTTAAGGCGTTAAATTTTAGATTATTTTCTAAATAAATATTAATCTTATTCTAATATTTTTCGATACAGTTTGTCCCAAAACATAAGGCAACATAAACTAAGCAGCTGTTATACATTATACATAGTTGGGAAGCAAACTGCTTACTGTGTGTTGTACCTAACTGTGAGATAATTAAATTGTTGGAATTGGTTTTGAAATATTGCATCCGTTAGAAAGGGTTTTGGATACTGTTAGAAGCACCAAGCACCGTACTCAGACAATGTCGGCATTTTCATATAGTGCTGATAAAGAGATGCAGAAAAGCGGTCGCTGAAACACACGAAGTGAAATTTATTCCAGTAGAGACAGTGAGTGTTATTTTTGAAAAAGAGCTGAAAGTAAAAAATATATAATTATTGTTAAAATCTGTTCTTTTAAAAGCTCTACTGGCCTTTTTGTTCAATGCTACGTTGGTAAATAGGAATGTAATATAGGTACAGTGTGGCACTAAAGTATTAGCTAAAAAACATAAAAATAATAATCTATCATACAGAGTGAATAGCCTTTGAGTGATAACGTCAGCACCAGTTTTTAAAAATAAAACACCCCCATTTCTCCAATTTTCTGTTTTTTTTTCTTACTTTTTCTGATTCCAAAAATGTATCACAGGGTAGACCAAAATGCAAAAGTAATTAATAATAACTGCATTAAACTGAAGTAAGACAGCAACATACAATAATTATTTTGATAAAATTATACCCATTTCTCATTTCTCTAATCCCCAATTAATAAAAAGCGGACCTTTGGTATATTAGTCATAATGTATATTTCTCCTGCCATCTTGATATACATACTCTCGTACTATATTAAAGGGGATCGCTTGAAATGTTAGTTCTACCAAATTATTTGTTTGAACTATACCTTAACATTGTAATAATTGTATTACTATTGAAACTAAAGTAAATAAAACGAATCTCGTCTGAGATAAAGCATGGACTGATAGGATACTTCGAAATGTACTTATTCTAAGTACCACCGGAGGCGCTGGCGCCATCATTTTATAATATTCCAGTAAGTTTTGGCTTGTCACCAACATTCTCCGAAAAGTACCGAAAACTACACGATATAATAGACATCCATTTTACTAGGAAATTCATGGTATCTATCTGTATAAATATTGACCACAAAATTTCTTTATTACAACCACACAATGTAGCACATTTAAATTTTCAGGTAATAAATAAATTGTTAAACTAATCCGTTTTTTTCCATTTATACATTGATTTTAATCGACTTCTTTATTTTTATTCACATTTTATAGTTGAAACTACAAAAATAAATCTAACGGTATGAAATCTGTAAACATCGGTGGCGGATGTGGAAATTATTTTATTTAATCATTTGGTAGCCAATGAGGACACTGCATCTCTGACCATATGATTTTTGATCGCCAATCAAATGAATAAAAACCTTTTTTTATTGGTGTCCTTTTAAGACTTTAAATCTAGATATTATCATGCCCAAAAATAATACATATTACATTATACATCTTGCATATAACGAACCAAGGCAAACGAACTGTTAAGCACCTTTAGGAGAGGGAAATAAAAGTATTGATAATAATAATGTGACACTTGTTATATTTACACAACTATATATGATGCCATCATCAAAAATCACTGAGCAGGTACTTCAAATTCCAGAAAAATGTGCAAAAATGGGAAGAATAATTCGTTAGCTATGAAAATATTCACTAGTAATACCACTAGAGGTCAAAAAATTTCCGGATTTAATTTGACCTCGTATGGTATTCGGTAAAAGAAAATTCCACACCAATTGTGTTTATTTCCAACAGCATCAATTTTCGTCTTCATCAAGTACTTGCAAAGACAATCCCAGAATCTCTAAATCAAGAACAAGCAGCTTTCAATCAACCTGCCATATATAATAATAATTGTGTTTTTAATATAAACAGTAATCATAATGGTCCAAAGAATTTAATGAACATCTAAGCTCTCTAGTTGAAATGAATCAACATTATTATGTGAACAAATAAAAATTAGATTGTCAAATATAATAATCTGTCATTATAAACGTCAAAAAAAATTTCCAGTATAATTCGCTGTTGGGTAGGTACCCACCAGGAAAAAATTTCCACTAAAATTCATTCGTTGCTATGGTGATCTGTCAGAAATACACGTTCTGATTGGTTAAAAATTACATGTGTGGAATTTTCCCATGAATTCATTCGATAGTATTGCCTGAAAGCGACTTTTGGGTCATTCTTATTATAAATACTTTATTTTATTACAATTTTCATCAGGTATAGTGTGCTCTGCACGATAAATCCGAAATATTTTATGGTTTTGGAGCATCCATAGTGTTTTCAGGTAATAATTTATTATTCGCTAACAAAATAAATACGACCCTGTCACTGCTAATAGTTTTATAGCTTTATTGCATGTCATTATCCCATCTCAGGTCAGGTCAGTTTCTTAGACCATGAAAAGAACTATAAGCCTAGAGTATTTAAGATCTCCCCCCGTACTAATATTTTAAGTAAAATAAAATGAAAAGCGAGAGTAAACATAACCACGGTATGTCTTCATTATAATTAAGAAAACGAATTAACCTTCTAGCTAAATATATGTATAAAAAAAGGGGATGGTCACAATTAATTTTAACAATTTGTTAGGCTTCTTGGTCTTTTTTATAGTCTTCCATAAGATAATTATTTACTGGAAATTATTTAATGAACATTCAGAAAATTCACTTTGTAATTAATTGTTTCCGAAATTGAATGGTTTGACAGAAGATATCCATCAAAAACGCTATCATAACTCAACAAATTAAAGCGGTCTACAATGTATATAAATCTGAATGGATATTTACACCCTGAATATATAAAGTTATACTTTATTTTTTTTATCTGGTATAATTAAACTCTCGTTTATTGATGCTAGTTCATGGGCGTGCGTGCAAAATATTTTTTGAAATAAGGAAAATAAAAAATAAGACGATTTGTTACAAATATCCGTTATACTTTTAAATAAAGTACTAAAGTTCATAAAAAATGCAGATAGTAAATATAAGTGGAAGCAAACTATAGATTACAATGAAATAACAAAATTTTGGCTATGGAAGGTGGTAAAAATTCTGTATTAATTGAGTGATAAAATTGTGTATTGGGGAAGAGATTGATCGTGTTCAGTCGGTTGAAATTGAGCCTGCAAACAGTGAGCGGCTGAGTTCATAGTTTGAACACATTTAGCGGTGGCACATGCATAATCTAACTTTCGTAAAATATTCTTTCAGTTATTACTACTCTATAATCTCCGTAAATAGCGTAAATAATTTCTTCTGTATCTGATTTGAGAGTCAGCAGAAGATCAAATCTTGACCTTTTATAAACGCGTCAAATATCTCATACTTCGTCCAAACTTGGATCCATCAAAGGTTACATTGTTAAGAAAAGGTGGGTCGATAAGAATAATATTAGTACTCTGTATATAAGAATTTTTGGAATGATATTGAACAGGAATTAAAACATACAACTCGAAGAGAAACATAATTCGCAACAAATATTGACAGAAAAAGTTGTTTTTTGGATGGTGGATTACTTCCACCCTTCGTGTCCAACCATATTGGTTAGTGACTATCACGAGGTCATGAATGCCAAAAAGTGTTTCGAACAGATGAATGCACTTATTCCAGAGGGATGTTATATTCTTGGATAGCGTTATAATTCCATAAAAATGGAGAAAAAAAACTCCAGCATATTAATGGCAATTATTTCATCCGATATTTTGAGTAAAACACAATTTAAATGTCACACTAAAAAGGAAAATATTCAAAGTTATATTTCTTTAAAAGAAAATTCACTTATTTTACTGGGTGTCTCATTATATTCTGACTGTTTTCAAGAGCTTATATCTTCGAAACGGTTCTAGATAATAAGATGCGGTTTCCACAGTTAGGTTTAAAATTACCGTGAGTTTTGTTGTGATACATTTATATAAATGGCGTACTTTCGGTTTACCCGCTAGAAAGGTGGCGTATTTTCAGAATACAGTAGATGTAATTTTTTAAATGGGACACCCTGTATATTAAGAAATTTCTTGAAAGACGCATATTTTTACTTTTTATCGGTATTTTAAAGTTTAAAATCAGTGCACAGAAAGCGGAGTTATATAACTTTAACTGGGATACTGTATAATGATTCAGAAATCTTATTAATAAATAATAATAATCAAGGAGGCGTTAATATGTCACATCACAAAAATATTGCGATCATTGACAGAACGTCACATTGTGTTATAGAACCAGTTAGAACAAGATGGTATTTTGAACCAAAATGTTTGCTTTCAACAAGACGGGGCTCCACCCCATTATTCCAACATAGCAAGAGAATCTGTTAACCAACAATTTGGAAATAATTGGATTGGTAGGACTGGTCCAATAGAATGGCCTCCAAATTCCCCAGACCTGACTGTTCCAGATTTTTTTGTATGGTGATTTGTGAAAGATAGAGTCTACAACCCGATGCCTGCTAGATACTGTTGAGGAATTAAAAAATAACATACGGCAGGTAATGGAAAATATTCCTCTTGAAATGCTGACAGCAGCATTTGACAACTTGGTTCGATTCCACGAATGTAGAAAACAAGAAGGAAGACACATCGAACATTTGTTTTAGAGTGCCCTAAAACATGTTTTTATTTGTTTTTTACAGTTCACTTTAACTAATAAGTTCCAACTTTATATCTAAATCATTACAGTATCCCAGTTAAAGTTATGTAACTTCGCTTTCTGTGCACCGATTTTAAACTTCAAAGTACCGTTATAAAGTAAAAATATTCACCCTTCCTTTTCAAGATGGGGATGGGTGAAGAAATGGTTATCGTTCTTAAAACTTCTTGAAAAAATAAGTAATATGCAGATTAATTTTTTCAAGTAAGGGAAGGGAGAATCATAATTTCAGTCACCCTTCCCCGTCACTTTCCCTGTGTGAAAAATATATAATGCAAAAAGACGGACGTGGTGAAGTGGAAAGAAAAATAGGTAAGTAGTATGGGAAAAAAGTTGGAAATAATTTAACATTAGAAATCCTTCCGCAAAATTTTTAGCTTAAATTTTGATTCCTGATGTATCAAGAATCTTGAGATTTTCTTCTAAATTAATTATTATTTGTTAAATCAGTTAGATTCAATAAACACAGAAACAATAAGTTAGGTTATAAACTAGCTAGATTGTCACAAGCTACAAAAATGTTCAAATCAAACATCACGGAACGCGCAGTCGCATATCCATACTGCTTAAAAATAAGCCATGGATTAAGCTATGCTTAAAATTTCGTGAAGTTAAGTCTAGGCTACTTGTTTTAGCTACAGTGGTGCAATCCGGAGTTACATTTATGTGCCTTGGAATTAATGGATATTTTCATACCTTTTTAATCGGACAAATCTACAGTGTGTTGTCAAATGCATAAAAATGCTAAAAAAGTTGAACAGTAAATGTAGTAACATCTTTGTTAAGTACTTTTGAACCAAAAAGTCCAAAGTGGGGGCCCACCATTTAGGTACATTCATTATTTTTGATATTAATGTTATTATATTTAAGCGTAGAAGATTGAAAGTTTTTAAATGTTAGGTTAGGTTGATCAAACTTGATATATTTTTATATAGAATTATTTATTAATGTTTCTTATATCTCATCCACCCTTTCAATAATAAATAATTACTTATATTAAATAAATCGAAGACCCCTTTATTTTTAAATAAACAACTTCAATTTTTGCATTACGAGGCACAGACCAATGAAAAAGAAGGACTGCCATATTGACATTTCTAGTTTTCTTAAAGTAAAGGAAAAACACTACAGTTTGACAACGTCTCAAAATTTTATTTTCCAACGTCATTGTCTTTTTATCGTAATTAAAGTTTACTCACCATGTCTTTTTAATTAAACGTAATAAATAAATATAACAAGTAAGTACCGATGACGAAATAAAATATCACAGCACGCTTTCAAGCTCTTCGGTGTTAGTCACTCCGTAGAAATACAATAATTGATTTCACGAGATTTTAGTTGGTGTCGTTGACTAGTCAGTACAGTAGTCAGTCTACTCTAAAAAGGTAACTGAGAGAGGTTGGGGGACATTCGCTTTATTTAACATTAACCAAACCCTAAACTAGAATAAACATGTTCGAACCTGAAAATCACATATATGATTGATAGAATTGTCGTTGGGTTAATAATTATTAATAAACTAGAAAGGTAAACATTTAGGAACTTATGCCGCATAGTAACAAGTTTTCTATTTATTTATTTAAAAAAATACTTTTTAAAATAGATTGTATGGACTGAAACAATTTGTCTTTGTTGTAAAATTTTTAATCTATGCTTCAGAGGAAATAGAAGCCACCCTGTACAATAAGGGAGAGGAATTTTAAAAATCCTTTCCAGGAAAAGAATAGTTATCCTTATACCATCATTTACAAAGTATGAGTAAACATTTTTAAGCCTGTACTTTCTAGCTGCTAAGTACTTAACTATAATGAGGTTGTCAGAACAGGCAATAACGTAAAGTAAGGAGACACTCAATGGCCCAAGTGAATAAAAACTTAGCTTTTGCTTTTAGTATGAAGTATAAGCTTAAGCTTTTACTAGGTAGTAGAAGTGATTTTTTGACGATGGAAATTTTGGAAAGCTATAATATTATATTTAATAAATCGCTAGTTCCTAGAATAAAAAAGAAAAAAGAACACACATACAAAGAAATCCACCAAAAATATATTTTGCAAATCGGAAGGGATTTAACTGAAAAACAACTAAAAAAGAAAATCCAAAATATGAAGACCGAGTTGAAGAAAAAGACGGACAAAACTGCAACGGGAAATAAGAAAATTGTTTTAAACGCGTGGAAAAACAACTTTTGGTGCTAATGGAAGGACAAGAAAACCCTCTTTTTCAAAAAGTACGGTAGGTAATAAAGTATGGCTATGAAAACAAATAAATGGTATGGAAATGTAAAAGCAAAATTAACAATTTTTTGCCGAATAGTATAAATTACTGTTTTGCTGCCATTTGATCCAAAAAATTATTTCAGGAGCAATGTCGATAGGATCTATGATGGAACAACCTCAGCCATCAACGTCCAAAACTGGAGAATTTATTCCACCCCCACCTAATGTTTACCAAAAATAGTTGAAAAGGCAGGAATTTGGATTAAATTTCCTACAGAAAACTCGACTGACCAGACAATCAACGGCATATTGTTGTTCTATGGACTCCTTCTTCTTTTCCGATCCCTATTTGAGATCCAGGATCACTTAGAAATCGCAAAAATATTTGCATTTGTTTTTTTTGGACTCAATGCACCTCCTCTAGTCTCCACTTTAGGCTCCAAAAAATGGTTAGCTATCCACTCAATATTTTCTTCACTAAATCTATACATACCGTGGTAATCTTCGGCACGACTCTCTTTTCTTTCGGGATAAAATTTTACAGATCTCATATTCATAAATGCAGCCATTTCTGCCAAACTGTTTAACAATACTAAATTTTTAAGCCAGGGTCTAACAAGTTTGCAAACATGTAAGCTTTCACTTAATATTCTTAGTAATTGCTTTCATTCACACCATTTTTAGACAATGCTAAAAACGTTAGCTTTTGCTAATTGCATTTTTAGTAAAAGCTACTACTTATTTTTATTCACTGCAAACTATAAGCATTTGCTAGGAAAATGTAAGTTTAAGCTTTCACTGAATTTTTATTCACACTGCTCAATGAGTGGTATGAATAAAAACGAAGTACATGCTAATACTAGAAGTATTAGCATTTTCTATAAAGTAGGTGCTTCAAAACTAAGAAAAAACTACATTTCAAAGTAGATACTTTCAATTTTTCCGGAAGTTGCTATACTAAGTAGCACTCTCATGAAAATGACTAAAGTATTTAATGCAATTTGAAGTAGCGACTTCTTACAGCAGATACTTCGATTTCAAGAATAAATTGTAGTATTTGCTAAGCGTTAGCGAAGTTGGTATAATAGCAGTTTCTTGAAAATTCTACGGTTAGTTTTGTTTGAGAATGGATGGAATACGCAGAAGAAAAATATACAGTGCATAAATATATTGGTTAACTATTCAGGGGTTTGTCTTTTGCAGACTTGATGGCAGGTGTCATTTTTTTATCCAGCATTTCTTTATCTGAAGACATTTTACACAATCACGAGCACACTTTATTTATTACTTTCAATAATTTAATTGACAACCAAGAAAAATAGCAAATAATATTTCGAGTTGTTCCGAGGGTAGTCTCGACAATTTTGTATAACAACAACGATGGAACAGAAAATCTAATAAACTTGTCATGACTTGCTCCCCGAGCAGAAGGAGTGGGGGATGCTGCACATGTCGAAGCATTAAAAGTAGATACTACAAGCAGTGTAGTAAGTACTTCAACGTTAAGCAAATTCTACCGGAACTGACCAGATGCTTCATGATGGAGCAGATACTTCAAAGTAGATCCTTAAATTTGTAGTATTAGCATGTACTTCATTTTTATTCATGCCACCCAATATTATAATGTTTTATGTTTGCAATGGTGGTGTGTACCCAGGTGTAAAAAATGTTTCACAACTTTTCGTTGACTCGTCCTCTGAACTTAAGGATTTAGTAATAAAAGTTTATAAACCCCTCATTGTACAGTAAACAGTTACAGATTCGTAGTCGGTAAAATTAATAGTTAAATTCAAATTCCAGTTATCTACTAATTGGAATTGAAGAAATTAAACTAATGATTCCTGCTGTTGATTTTGCTCTTAAATCAATCAAGTTGTCTTAAGTATAAACGAAATATGCTGGAACGAACTATATTTAATAATTTATTGCAGTCTTCTTCAAATTATCTATTTAAACGTTGTGTCCAGTAAAATCTGCTCAATTATAGTGAAAAATAGGCAAATATTCAGTGAATTTGTGACATAATATTAATCTATGTGGTGAAATATTTTACGTTGTACTCAAAATTGATGAAATATTTCACAATAATTTAATAGTAATTTTAGGTAGGTAGGTACTATTGAAAAATGGCAAAAATCTTTAATTTTATAAAAGAAAGCTTGTGGTGGATCACTTCGAATATAAAATAATTATGTGCGAGAGATGGCGTGGAGGGAAGTAAAATGGACGTATCCTCTAAGAAGTTTTCAATGCAAACGAAAGGTTACTATGTAAAGATTGTCAATGGAATTAAATATAATTTAATAGACCTTTTCTGTCGTTCACAAAGATTCTAAATTTTTTTACATAGGTACTTTGGTGTTTTTCGTTTTGTTTTACAAAAGTAGATCCTAGTAGTAAGATTGGCAGCGCTGTTATCCTTTACTATGGTCTATGCATGGAAAGTATGTGAATTCGACTATAGTTATTAAATGAACAGAAATGTTTGCTTTTAATTTTAATTTTATTTAGATAAAACACCCTAGAATAAAAAAAATTGAAATAATCCTATTCACATTCAGGAAGTTAAAATAAGAGTTTAAAAATCGTCATTACATCGAAAGTATTTCTCAATTCATTTAAAATTCAAATTAATCAAGAATGGTATGCCGTATAAGTGGATATTATAAAAAAAAATCTCTGTCACCTGGCAGATATTTCCATAATCCTTCCAATATACATAATATGTATTAATTACATATAATTATATTATTGTATAATGAATAACTAGTTATTTGATATTGACTTTCAGGGTACAATCGTAAATTTATATTTTAATTGTACTATACAGTGTGTCTCAAAAATAGTATTAAATGTAGTAGAATAAATTAAATATGTTGTAAATCTTTTGAATAATTTATTAGGAAGTCCCAGTATAACAAAAAAAACTGTATAACTAATAATATAAAATTCTATTTCTTCAAGAAATAAGAAATAAGAGCGTGGGAAAGGTAGTAAAGAATGCGACATTTTGAAAAATAACGAACAATTCAAGTAAATTTTAAAATGTGCTATCGCTGGAAACATCAGAACATATTTTCATGTAGTCATTTATTAATGACATCCGCAGTGAATGGGTTGGTCGAAAATATAATTTAAAACCTTGGCAATTTGTAAAAAATTTTAATCGTACATACAGCATACGTTTGTAAAATCACGTCTTTATTTCTGAGAAGTTGAGAGAGGCATAAACTCAAGCTGATAGTCGATCTTTGTGCCAACAATATAAATCTCGACTCTCGACTGGTGCTTGCCTAAGGGGCAGAAACGTACGCGACCCTAATCACGTAACACGTTTTTATGGTTAAAAATGAAAAAATTCTTCTCTTATTGAATTAAATTCGGTAATTTTTATATTTTGAAAGTAAGTATCCAGAAATTTATGATGATTGATTCACTTCAAAGACAGATTTGGGAAATTATGGTGTATACAGGGTAGTCACGAGAAAAGTGAATTGAGACTGTAAGAGTATTTTAATACTTATTAGTTGAAATTTTACGGAAGAGTAGGAAGAGCATGCAACATTATTTTCATAATTTTCAGATTAAGCTGTATTTTATTTTTCCATTTTCCAGATCATCTGTAAAAAAGATTAAACTTCCTGAAAATTTTGTTAAATTGTAAGAAGTAGTAAGAAAATTTGCAGTATGTGAAATCTTAACAAAATTTACAGGTCAAACTGGAACTTTAACAAAATTTATTGTTTTTACTGGAAATTTAACTGCAAGATTGGGAGTACAAATTTGAAATTGAATAGAGTTTACTGTTTTAATTCGTAATTTGACAAAATTCACACTGAAAGTTTAACAAAATTTTTGTTCATACTAAGAATTTTAGAAAATTGACAGTATAAATTGGAAATTCAATAAAATTTGCTCTCAAAGTTGGGAATTTAGCAGAATTGACAGAGCAGATTGGAAATTTAATGAAATTTACAGTTTTGATTGGGAATTTGACAAAATT
>CAJUYI010000433.1:146315-159413 GCA_910591695.1 Galerucella pusilla
TAAAAAAATTAACAGTGCAGATTGGAAATTTAAAATTCAAACTGGAACAAAATTCATGGCCTAAACTTATTTATTGTATACTATTTGAAATTTAATAAAATTTACAATTCAAACGGGAACTTTAACAAAATTTACTGTTAAAAGTGAGATTTTAAAAAAATTGACAGTGCAGATTGGAAATTTAATAAAGTTTTGGCAGATGATTTTTTTTAAATGTTCAGTTTGTAATTTTATATATTTTTGAGGTACCGCACCGGAAAATTTAAATAATAACCAAAAAAAAAAACAGAAGAATGACCAAAAATGCTATTATGATATCAAAGTGGAAAACCGTTTGAAGTCAGTGTCGAAATAAGAATTTAAAAGTCACGGATATTAATTTTACATAGCTGAAATTGCATTTAACAATTTCACAACGTTTTTAATAAAAAAAGGTCTATTTACAACTTTTTACAGATACCCTTAAATAATATTTGACCTTTTCATCACAAAATTCTTATCAGTTTCTCAAAATGGTTTCATCATTTGGGGATTTATACCTCGGATCAGGCGTTCTTAATCAATAAATTTCAGATTTGGCAATAAATTTTACAAAATAATCATTTAAAGTTCCTATCGTTTCAATCGTTTGATTCAACGTCTTTCAAAACTAACATGGAACATTCAAATTTTAAACAATCCTGCACCAACACTTTACATTTTCTGATGCAATCGATTACAAAGTTTACTTCTTCATAGAACGGAAGTGGAGTATACCTACTTCGAAGAACACGTTTTGCAAAAAAACGAATTAATTTCTACTCAATTATCGAATTCGTGTTACAAATAATGAAAAGTGACAGTGAAACTTGTATGCGTCTTAATAATTTCCCACTGGAAATCAAAACACGTCGCTAGGTTTCAAAAAAATATCGCTACAGAAACGTTGAATTAAGAATATAAAAAATATTGTGGTTTAGTTACCCAACAAATAACAAAAATAATAATGTATACACAACAAAGAACAAACATAAATTATTTATAAGTATATTTAAAAAAACTTCTACTAACCAATAAATTAAATATTTCCATAAAAGTCTTACCTTAGAATGAAATTTAAATTATGTCTGTTAAGATTGTACTGAATGAAACGCTATTGCGTCACTAAATAAATACTATAGTAATAAAATATAACTATACACCTGTCTAAATATACTACTTCGCGCTACGCACTCACTAGCCGCTGTTATCTTAGGTTGGATCCCATTGACTAACCATGTATTTATACATAATCTCCCAAGACATACCTCCTGTTTCAACCAATCATATCATTCCGAAGGTCTGGGTTAGATTTACATTCATAATAATTCTCATTCTATTCATTTCGATTTTGGCCTTATTTGCAGGGCCGTTTCTAGGGAAATATTTCATTGCGAGAAACAGGTAATTTTTTGTCTGTAACTTTTTTTTGGGTAATGGTATTCAGATTTTTAACGACCAGTGGCGGTTTGTGAACTTTTTGAGAGAGGAGGCTGGACATGAAACGTTTTTGTAAAAATATACCTACTTTATGCAGCCAATTAATTTAACCTTCGCGCAGCGGCCGTACCAGCTACCAATTCTCTAAAATTGCCTTTGTTAACTGAATTTTCAGCTTCATCGTGCCCTTTAAAAGCCTTATCTGGGGATCATAAATACAACAAGAAATCAAAGATTTTTTTTAAAACTTCGCGGTTGTCTTTTCTACACATAGATTCAAAAGTTTTGCATCACCTTCTTCGGATGCGAAGGAATTTTTTTGCGCTAACAATTATTTGGCTATTTGCTATATCCACTTAACTATCCGAAGAAACCCGACCATGGCAATACCAGCACTCCAAAGAGACATGAGACATGCGTTGGGGGTTCAAGTATCGATCTCGACATTACGAAGACGAATACTTGCGACAGGTTTGAGGTGTCGCCGACCAATAAGAGTGCCCAGACTACAACCTGAGCACAGAGTTCGCCGACTACAGTGGGCTCAAGAACACGCGGCCTTGCCTGAAGAATTTTGGAATTCGGTGTTTTTTTTCCTACGAGACAAGGATTTGTTTGGTACAAGATAGCCATCGAATACGTGTGTGGCGGGATCCAACGAGAGTTGCTCAGCTTGCCCATGCTCGCGCCGTGCCGCCCTTCAGAGGAGGAAGTGCTATGTTTTAGGCTGGTATCATGTTAAATGATCGCACAGAATTAATTCATGTGGAGGGAACGATGACTGGTGATAGGTATCTCAGAGAGATTCTACATCCTCACGTGAGACTATGGCGCGCAGCTGTTGGCAATTCCTTCGTTTTTTTGGACGATAACGCCCGACCTCATCGGACCAGAGCTGTAAATGAGTATTTTGAAACTGAAGTGATCAATCGTTTGAACTGGCCTGCCCTATCTCCTGACATGAATCCCATAGAACATGCTTGGGGCATGCTTGCCAGGGCAGTGGCAGCGCGCAGAAATCCACCCAGGAGTGTACAAGAGCTTGGCGAAATATTCCTCAACAGAATATCAATATGTAATTTGGTAAACAGCATGGGCAGGCGACTTCAAGCTTGCATAAATTCTATAGGTGAAAATACTCTTTATTAAAAGTTCTCATGCAGGTTCTCACTCAACCTTTCCTTTAAAAAGAATCAATTTGTATTTAATTTATTTAATTCCTAAGAATACTTTTTATGTTTAAAGCAAGTTTATTATTGGATAATAAAAATGTTTGACAAATATACACGTTTTTTTTTTATTGAAACTAATTATTTGATTAATCTCTGATCCATTTATAATGAACACATTTTTTTTTTCGGAGATTTAGGGTGATGCAAAACTTTTGAATCTATGTGTATTTCGCGTGTACGAGCGGGGTCAATTACATTAACAATATTTTGTTTACCGGTTAATTTAAACTCAATACTTGATATAATATGTTAACACTAATCCCTTCAAATCCGGTTGGGGCCGTTTATTTTTAAAAAACACTTTTTTATCATAATATATGTTAATCTACTAAATGGATTTTCTAGAAACTCGGCAACTAAATCACTAGCACAAGAACTCATTTTGAATTTAAATAATTTTCCAAATAGACCAATTATTCTAACCTTACTTCGCGTGGCGTCACTTAATTATTCCCGCTAATCATATAAAACAAAACAAACCCGCGAACCCACGCTCGTATTCGTGGTTCGTACTTCGTATATCATCGCAATTACGAAAGGCTAGCCCACAGAGAGTGTTGCCATTTTCGCGTTTTTGACGGTATTAGCAATTGGGCTGGTAGAAAAAATGGCAACAGTGTTGAGTAACACTTGTTTCCAGAGAGATGCTTGTGGAATCTAGCCTCAGAGCACTGTTGTCAGATTCTAAAATAAGTTGTGATAACGGGAAATTGATTGTGAAATTAAAAAAATTGGGATAAACGGGAAATAAAATGAAGAATAATCAACAAAATATTTCTGGTGCTATTTGCTAGATAAATTGTTGAGGAGGCTGAGCCTCCACAGCCTCTTTCGAGGAGCCGCCACTGTTAACGACCCATTTAAAAGCTATGAATAATTGCCCGAAAATTCAATTCACTCACAATTACCTCAGAAAAAAACGATTTGGAATATTTAAGGTAATTTAAACAGGTAATTGAACGAAACTAAATGGTAAATTTAAAATAGTCATATTTCGTTGAAAACGTAGGTATCATAGAAAAAAAAAGGAAATTATTGGGAAAACCTGCGGCTAAAAATTGAATTACCACCTTAAGGCCTTCAAAAATCAATACTTTTTCCACAACGGGCCAAAAAAAAGAAAGCTTTTTAATACAATTAATTAATTTAATGGCAACCATTTTTTTGGTCTAAAACCAAAAATAGTTTAGGAGCAATCATGGGTCGAAAGTACCCAAATTTGAGATTTTTCGAACCTTAAAAAATTCATATCTTTGGAAATATCCACTTTATCGTGAAAAGTCATGGGACCTTTTTTATTGGTATTTCAATAAAGAATATAAAAAAATTTGTCTGGTTGAAAAATAACAATTCCTTGCAATTGTTTAAACAATTTCGGTTTAAACAATATGGCACCGGGCATGAAAAATACAGGGTGTTTTCAAATGACAGCTACAACTTTTGCATGTAGATACCTTTCGTAAAATTGGAAAAAATGATATAAAGATTGAGGGGTAGAGCCTCTTTACTTTTCGCATTACAGGGTGTTAAAGTTTTGAAAAATTGAATGTTTTAATTCGATAACTTTAAAATTGATTAATAAATTGATTTGACATTTGGCAGGCTCTTTTTAAATGTAAAAGGGCACATTTTGATGAAAAAACATTTTTCAATTTTTGATCCAGTGGTGTACATTTGGAAAAATATATTACCTTTCCCCTCCCATTTTTTACGCCACTGATTTTGAAGCTATTTTTTTTCAATTTTGTATTCCTCAATGGTTTTCACGTGAAAAACGATTAACCTTTACGTATCAAAAAATTTGTAGTGATTTTATAAAAAAAAATAGAAAGAATCCATGCAGCTACAGCAATTATTTCCGGCAATCGCCAGTCTTCCCAAGGTATGCGATTTTCAATGAGAAAACGTTGCAAACTGTGTATAAATGTAAATGGACAAAGTTTTGGATATCTCTTGTAATTTTCTCCGAATGTTTTAGATAAATCGCTGTTTCATAAATTAGTTTCTTTTACATATTCCAACCATAAGTACTTGGTAGTTATTGAAAACAATACAAGGAATTTTTTTTTTTTAATTAATTATTAAGAAGTGATCTAGTAGATCTCATGAAATCATTAAATATCTTGAAAACTACACATTTTTTGATACGTAAAGGTTATTCGTTTTTCACGTGAAAACCATTGAGGAATACAAAATTGAATAAAAATAGCTTCAAAGTCAGTGGCGTAAAAAATGGGAGGGGAAAGGTAACATATACTTCTAAATGTACACCACTGGATCAAAAATTGAAATATATTTTTTCATCAAAATATTCCCTTTTACATTTAAAAACTACCTGCCAAATGTCAAATCAATGTATTCATCTATTTTAAAGTTATCAATTTTTCAAAACTTTAACACCCTTTAATTCGAAAAGTAAAGGGGCAGGACCCCTCAATCCTTACATCATTTTGTCCAATTTTACTAGAGCTATCTTCATACAAACTTTGTAGGTGTCATTTGAAAATACGCTGTATTTTTAATGGGTCGAAAGTACCCAAATTTGAGATTTTTCGAACCTAAAAAAATTTTTCTTTGGAAATATATCCACTTTATCGTGAAAAGTCATGGGACCTTTTTTATTGGTATTTTAATGAAGAATATAAAAAAAATTTGTCCGGTTGAAAAAAAACAATTCCTTGCAATTGTTTAAACAATTTCGGTTTAAACAATATGGCACCGGGTTGCCCCATGGCAACATGCATTTACATCATCAGTAGGGCAATTTGAAGAGGATCGCATAAAAAAAATTGTGGTGGAATAGTTTTCGGTACTCATGCGCCGGTTCCTCCTAGACTAAAACAAAAATAACAAAAAATAGTTCATTTGTCCATAATTTTTTTTGGTCATAGGTT
Organism: Galerucella pusilla; assembly: GCA_910591695.1. Lineage (NCBI taxonomy): Eukaryota > Metazoa > Arthropoda > Insecta > Coleoptera > Chrysomelidae > Galerucella > Galerucella pusilla. The sequence goes on from CAJUYI010000433.1 coordinate 151,900, forward strand.
AAAAGGTTTTTATGGGTCTCAAATTGTTAGTAATCAATTGTTGCTTATTTGTATTTTCGGACACGTACTATTTTCCAGATATTTAAAATGCAATATCCCACTTTTAGAACATTTAGTAAAATGTCCATTTTAAATGGCCATATCTCCCATTGCATTAATTGTACAAAAAAAAAGCATAGTCATCTCAACGGGCTTTAATTAAGCATACATGCTTTTTTAAGCAAAAACAGATTTATAAAATAAAAATGGGGTTTTTTTGGGTAAAAATCGAAATTTTCCATGCCCAATATCTCGGAAGGGAAATGCGAAAGAAAAAGAAAGTTTCAAAAGCCGGCAATTATTCCAATAGGTATATCTCCCCCCCTCTCCAATATGCATAGTTCCAAAATTATATTATCGGATTTGACACGTGATCTTATTTATAATTTAACAATTTATACAAAGTTTTTGTTTAATTTTATGCATTCATAAGTTGCTCTAATGGTGTGCTGGAATATGGCAGGTAGAAATTGGGAATCACTGGATAGAAAAGGAACACTGTTCTCTGTAAGTGCGAGAGTAGTGCCACCTGGAGATCCTGTCGAGCTACTAAAATTTCGAATTTAATGAAAATTGTGACGCCGTTGGAATTCTAGTAATTCTAGATATTTGCGCATATGTCACGTTGTCGTTTTGTCCAGAGATAATATACATACACGTTTTGCCCTCACACCATTTTACGTCATAGATTTTACGTCTTACATGCTTCTATTTTGTTGTGGAAGTGTGAATTAGTTAAGTGGGTTATCTTTGAACCACTCCACTTCATAAAAAGAATAGTCAGCGGCATAATAATATGGTAATTTATTTAATATAGGTAGGTACGTCTATTCTGTACCATGTGATACCCGAAAACAAATTTTAGATTATTCACTTTGTATGTAATGTATAAACTGAACCTTGTGTCAAATTACAATTTTTGCAAGTGCTGTCATCTATTGAGCTGAAGTTAAAGTAATACTTTTGTTTTTATCGTTTTCTATTTGCCCAACTGAATCTCGTTTTATTTTTGACAGTGGCTGCGTGTCGGACACTTAATTATTCTTACTAAATGTCCGACATCGGACATTTAATTTCAATTGCTATATGTCCGAGTATGAAATCCTACGAAAATGTGTGAAAATCTCAGAAAGTAGTTATTAAAAAAGATGCCGCTGGCCTAGTGAGTGTGTGTGACTCCCTAAGTCGCACTTACACAACAAATGAAATTGCCTTGCTGCCATATACTAGCATTTAGAAGTTTTGCAAACACAGAGTTATTAGAAAGGTCAGTTTGTGGAGAAAGGTGGACTAAAGAATATTATGTTGCACACCATAATCTATTCCAAGATAAAGTAGAAAATCCCAGGGATAATAATTCTAATAATGTTGAAATTGATGCATCTCTGTCAAGTGTTACAACTTTAAAAAAAAAGAAAAGCGACTTTGAGTTAGAATCAAAAGTATAATTTGGCGCTAAATACAATACAAGAGTTAGCACAAGTAGAATCGGAAGAAGGAACTCTGGAATTTGAAAATAAATTAAAAATTCTCAAAGATTTAACAAATTATTGGAAATTGGGTATGAAGATTATTCTTGTCAAAAACGTAGTGTATAGTGTATAATAATTCTTTAAATATGGATCAGTCTGAAAATGTTATTGCTTCGATATCTTCTTATAAGGAAATCAATTTGCTCACTCAAGACATTGTCGTTGAAGAAGAAATCAGTGAAACAAATCAAGAAGATAATAATCATTTGCTCTCTCAAGACATTGTCGTTGAAGAAGAAATAAGAGAAGCAAATCAAGAAGATAACAGAAGATATAACAGAGCATCCAGAAACAAATCTTACAAATATTGATTTAAATGACTTACAAATTGTAAGCAATTCAGATGATAGAGAAAGAGTAGCAAACATAAAAATGCCTCTCGAATAAAAAGAGGAAGGGGGCGTCCAAAAGGACATTTATTAACAGCCATTGGTCTTCCAAATAGTTTAAAACTTAGTGAACTTAGAAACTTACTCAAGATTAGTATTTAGGTACTCATTAGCAATACCAAAATGTAATTATGAGTCCTACATATTTATATTGTGTTGTTTATTCTGTTTTTCTACAGTACTTATTTTCAAAATAAACAAATTAGGACTCGCATGTGTTGCTTATCAATTAATTCGGCTACCGGATTATACATTCAGTATAACTACCTTTTTCAGTATCCCACATCGGATGTTTAGGATCAACGTTAATGGCTCCAGCCTCGGACATATAGCAATTGAAATTAAATGTCCGATGTCGGACATTTAGTAAGAATAATTAAGTGTCCGAACTCGGACACGCAGCCACTGCCTTTATTTTTTAATAGTAAACATTTTTACGCGGGAATAGTTTTCCATCACTTCAATATCGCTAACAAGGTGCCGTATTCCACGTGGAAAACTGCAATCTTCACCAAGTTTTCCTTGTGTATAGAGTATAGGCACAATAGTACAAGCTACGGCCTGCATGGTCTAACCAGGTCTAACTATAACGATCCTGGATAAAACAAAATAACGAGGAGAGGTAGCGATGAGCGATATCCTGATTTTTTAACCACATTGTGAAATGATAATGCTATTTTTTAACATTCGTTATTTTAAAACGTGACGTAATCACGTCATTGCTTGAATATTTGTTTTGAGAGAGCACAAATTCTCCTGTATAATCTTTGTATTTAACGAAATTTTTGAATTTACTTTATGTTTCTAATTTGGTTATATTTATTTTCCTACATGTTCCTTAATTTTCTAAATTGTATGTCTTTTGGGTTATTATTTTTAAACAACATAAAATAAAAACGCTGATTCATTTTACTACCCCTTTGCCCCATATAGTTCATTTACGATAAGTTTGCAATAACAAAACATGACAGATGTCTTACATCGTTGCCACGTTGTAATTTTTTTCCAGTAGTTGGCATAAAATTAAAATTAATAAGTTGTTTATTGCATAAGATTACATTCAACTCAAAAATAAGATTGGAGATTATAAAACTTTGATGATTAAATACATGAATTTCAAGATGTCCAGTAAATAACAAACTATAAAATGCGAATGAAATGAAAACGACAAACCAACACAAGAAATTCTGATAAAATTGTCTGGCAACCCCGGACACGGCAGCCAACTTTTGGACCGTAACCTCCCCCTTTTATATGATTAATTATTCCATTTACACTTTGGATATTTAGATTTTGTTCAGTGGCTGCAATTGTTACTACAAATGTCAAAATTGCAAACTTATCGTAAATAAACCATATTTGTAAATGCATATATACGATTTATTTGTTCATGTATATGATGGTCCTTGGAGGGCCATCGAAAACCTAAGGATATGCATACAATCGATAATTATATTATTAATGTTATAAGGCCGATTTGAATATGAATACTACATACCAGTCCCTTAACTATAACAATATTAATCAGCGGTGAAGAACTATGCTCTTGATTAAAACTGGAAAATGCTAGAAATGCATTGTGTTATATCAAATCAGTTGCATATATACAGGGAATTCTGACAAAAATAAATCTTTCGTTAAACGCAAAGGATTGGGGATATTACCAGAAACAGTATGATATATGAAGACTCTTAATGATGCCGAATTTGAAAGAACTCTCTCTGAAAAAGTTACTGAAACACAGCATATTATTAAGGTTGAAGGCAGGGTCATTCGTATTATAAATACTTCATTTTATTGCAATGTATTGGAATTTTCATCAGATATATTGCGGCTCTGAACGGTAAATCCGAAAACTTGTATGGTTTTATTTCATCTCAAGCCCAAGTCAAGTCAAGTCAGTTTCTTAGATAGTGAAATGAACTATACAATACTAAATCCTTAAAGACAGTTGATGACGAGTTATCGAAATAATGTGAAACGTTCTTTACGTTTTGTTAATATATTATTTATGATCAGATAAAAGAACTAGCCCTATAATAAACGAATGAATTATAGCACTTTCAATCTTATAAAAATGTGGTATTGCCTTTCATTAAAGAATAATTTATTATTTCTCCGTATTGATTTCGTTTGTAGATAATTATATCGGATTCTAAGAAACTCAGCTTCAGATCCACCAGATTGAACAGATGTACATCTACATTTTTTCATAGAAGTTGTTTCAGTTCTACTGAAACAGCAATAGTGGTTACGTAATTTCGAAATGTGAGAGCAAGGTTTGAAACTCACGCGGTTCTATGGACTTCCCATTCATTAATGAATAAAATAACTGATGTAATATTTGATAAAATTAGTAAGTAATATGAGACAAATGAGACAACGAACGTAATAAGGTGTTAAACTTAATGAATGTTGATATTTTTATAGTGGTGGACAAAATCATAATGGGGAATCAATTATTTTAATATTTTCATTCTCACAAGGTTTTTATGTCGATTTGAAAATTCAACTTTTGGATGAATTAAACAGTTCGTCATTTATGCTGTGACGTACATCCCCTAAAAAAGAAGTTAGCTACATAAGGGTTGTCAGTGGATCACAATTCTGTAGACTTCTTTTTCAAAATCGTGATGAAGTATAGGTTATGCATATGTTGTGTGCTTTTATAGTGAATTACTTAGACTATAACTATAACTTAAAAAATCGTGAAGAAATACTAACTGAACTAAACTAAAAATTATTAACACAGCCTAATCAGAAAGTGGCTAAGTTCATCTTTAGGTTTATGACGTAAATGTGAAAGTTGCAAACAGTTCTTAATTTCCAGTTTTCTCCTCGGTTTAAACATTTTTTAAATTAATTTTTGCACATAAGTACTACCAATATACAGGGTGTCTCATTATATTCTGACTGTTTTTAAGAGCTTATATCTTCGAAAGGGTTCTAGATAATAAAAGTTTTGTTGTGACACATTCATATGAATTTTCAGAATACAGTAGATGTAATTTTTTAAACGGGACACCCTGTATATTTAGCAATTTCTTAAAACACGCATATTGTTACTTTATAACGGTACCTTAAAGTTTAAAATCGGTGCACAGAAAGCGAAGTTAGATAACTTTAAGTGGGATACTGTAATGATTCAGATATAAAGTTGGGATTGTCATAAACAAAAACTTCATTACCTAGTAACTAAAAAACAAATAAGAACATGTTTTAGGACACTTTAAAACAAATGTTCAATGTGTCTTCTTTCTTGGTCTATACATTTGTGGAATCGAACCATTAAGTTATCAAATGCTGCTGTCAGCATTTCAAGAGGAATATTTTCCATTACCTGTCGTATGTTATTTTTTAATTTTTCAATAGTAGCAGGCTTCGGGTTGTAGACTCTATCTTTCACATATCCCCATACAAAAAAATCTGGAAGTCAGGTCTGGAGAATTTGGAGCCCATTCTATTGGACCACTTCTACCAATCCAATTATTTCCGAATTTTTGGTTAACTGATACTCATGTTTTGTTGGAATAATGGGGTGGAGCCCCGTGTTGTTGAAAGTAAACATTTTGGTTTAAAATACCATCCTGCTCTAACTGGGGATAGAAAAAGTTTTCCAACATATCGGTATAATTATTACAACGAACTGTATTTTCTGCAAAAAAGAAAGGCCCATATAATTTTTCACGAGACACTGCACACAGGAGAATCTCTTTCATGTTGATGAAATTCTCTTGGATTTTCTAATCCCCAAATTCTACAGTTATGTTTATTTACTCCATATGGAACGCAGCCTCATCAGACATGAGGTGTGTTCTTTTTACAGAATTTGCTCGAGCAGATCAGCTGCTCTGTTCACTTGAATGATGATAATTCTAAAATTTGGATATGTTCTGTACAAATACGTTAAAGTTTCACACATAAACACTCTTTTATTATGGTCCGATCGTTAATTTTTTGTAGAACTTGAATTTTTTACGGATCAAATTTGAGAAATTTTAGAACATTTCTTCCCAATTTCCATTCACAGTTCTCCTTTTTCTAGATATAGAAGCAGTATCCCTTAATTTGGTTAACCAAGTTTTAATGGTATTTGTAGCAGGAGGATTTTTATTGAACTGTCTTCTAAATCGTCTTCTAGTCTGAACATAGGATTGAGTTTGGGCATATAAAAAGCTTGGAGCAGTTTAGTTCTTGATACTTTAGAGCTTGGAAGCTAAATAATCTACAATCACTTAATTGTAACTATTAAAAAAATATATAAAGTAGAATTCATAAAACATTTTAAAATCTGTCAGTTTAAATATGTTAATTCAAATATGTTTCAAACTTTTATATCTGTCACTGTCAACACAATTGTGTTTGTATAGTATCGGTTGTTATGGGCAACGAGCGTTTTGCCATTTTTTACGCTCGGCGAGCGTAAAGTAACTCTCCTCAAGAACCCTGAGAGGGTTGCCCATAATCAAACCCTCTTTACTGCTATAAACCTTTCCGTTAAAATGAAAATAATTTTGATTTAAACAAACTCTTAATAAATTTATAATGAAATAAATGTTTTGACGTTTTGAATAAATCTGAATTGTATAGGTAATTTGATAGTACTTAATTGTTTTTCTTTTGGATTAATACAAACAACGGAATATGCCAAATTTTTATTTTAATATTAAAAAAAACTTATATTGAGCCACACATATTCTCATATTAAGTACGATTTGGCCAATTGTTTGAATTATTGCTCTGTCGTGCTGGATTTATAATCTTCTCGAGCGTAATTTTACTACCAGCAGTACCAGCTCCTTGAATAATATACGAATATACAAGTTGGTTCGTAGCAATTAAGTTCGAATCTCTCATATTACAAAAATTATACTGGGACTTTCAGTATATCCCACAACATCATAAAATTAAAATTAGAATTAAAAACAAAAAGAATGTTGTCAGTGTCACAGTTGTGCTAGCTTCTTTTATCACTTTATTTTAATAAAACATTTTTTTTAATAGGATGTATCTCTCCGACACTGTTTTACGAATTTATTACGGGAATTTTGGAACCTTTTTCATAACATTTGTTCGCTTTCAGGTGAAGTATGATTTTTTGAGGCAACTTTTACAAAAAAAATTGAAAATCTGCAAAAAGATAATTAAAAATATTTAAAACAAAACATCAATTACTCGTTTTTTTTTTACTTACGAAGTAAGTTTTAAAAATTTAAAGGATCGTATTACCCAGAATAATTTTTTCGGGGAAATACGGATCTACCTGCCTATACAACAAAAAAGAACGTCGTTACAGATTAACTGGAAAATGTAACGAATAAAGAACAAAGTTAGTTTCAAGGAATACCCATCGATAACCACTTTTTAACATTTACCGACTAAGGAACAGAACCTGAGCAGTTGACTAAGAATTGATGACGCATACGCATTATTTAGAGTTTTCCTTAAAAATTTCGTGGTGTCAGGGCCGTTCCTAGCGGGAGTGCACCACGTGCTCTTGCACGTGGTTGTATTTTACGAAGCTCATTTGCCTTCATTAGAAATAATTGGAGTT
>CAJUYI010000434.1:0-16088 GCA_910591695.1 Galerucella pusilla
AGTCATCATTAAACCGAGTTTAGGTGTTTGATACAACTCGCCCTAAATCATCAACTAACAGTTTGGACGAACGGTTCTACATCGAAATCTCTGATGAAAATGATCGTTCGCCGACACGTTCATGAACGTGTCCAGTTTTTGTTGGAACGCATTTTTATCAGTCCGTGGAATTGTCGGAACTTGTTGGAACATAAATGTTGTTATGCGCATGATCGTGACGTTCATGTACGCCTCATTTCGCTAGTTGGAACAAACCTATTGTGATTCGGAAGTAGTTAAAAAATTTGTCTTCATGTTGTCTCAATTTCTCAAAAATAGTGTAAAAAGCTCCTTCGACGTATCTTGTAAAAGTGGATCGGTTCACTCGATTGTTACATTTAGCAATAATTTTACGTTTCCTTTGCCTTCGATGTAGCAATGCCAATAAAATAATTCGTCTTCTATTATACATGCTGCAAATACACTCAACTAACTGCGAAAATCACCTGAACAACACTGCGCACAATGTTTTAAATCGTTGTAGAAAAAATTGCATCGTCTTGTGTGAAAGCTTTCCGCGAATGAGATACGAGATGTCGCAAACGGAAAATCGCATCGCAGTCACACCGTCTGAAAAAGCACTTAGAGAAGCGGATCGTCCGCGCGGCGTACGGTCCGCACGGAAAACTCGCACGAATGCGAAGCTTCCAGGTCAGTGTGTATGTTTCCATTTGCACACGGAAACGGAAAGGAGTCCGAGGAGCTGTATATCCCGAAAACACTATCCAAGTCTAGTTTTCAATGCTTACTAACCTACATCTAGTTTTTATTTCAGTAACTTTTTTAGAGAAAAATATTTTGATTTCGGTATCATTTGTTCTCCATATAAGGTGAGTCATGAGAAACTTACTTTCTTCCGAGGGCGGTTTGACGGAAGAGTGATTATATTGTTAGTTTCTACCATGTTTCTGTCAAAACTGTACATAAATCTGACATAGCAGCCGGTACGAACCTGTACGTAAAGTATTCATTTATATCCTTGCAGTGATTTTATTGCCTATCATGGTTTATACGTTTTGACGACGTCATGTAAAAAGCATTCCAACCTCTTTTGTCTCTAATAACGTACTTACACGCACGTACGTATTGTTGTACTTACACAAAACGATCAATAGAGTCAGGAGAATCATTTAAATACATAGTGAGTTCCTTATCGGTTTTGTACTTTTAAAGCCAACCGAATACCACTAACTATTCTAATTGCAAATCTTATTTGCTAATTTAATTGCTCTAGCCTTCCTTTTTTTATTCCTTTCAACGGTCTTAAGCTATTATCGGTAGGAACTACATACCCGTAAAGTCGAACAATGGTGGGAATTATGACTTGATGTTACCTACACGTATAAAGGTAAATTCAACTTTAATGAGATATAAAATTCAAGTTAATTGAAATTTTATTAAAGTGGGAATGCGAAATAAGATATATGTACAGGAAAAAAAACTATTTCGGTGCATTAAATTATTTCGGGAAAGATCATATTCGAAATAGTCCTAGAAAGATACTAATACTGAAAAAATTACAATGTACCTACTAATGTTGATAATTTGTGTTATATCGGGGCTAGAACTAGAGTGTCCCAAAGATTTAGATAACGCCTCGGCAGACAACAATATTATCCTGAGGTGGGTTAAAGGACACGACAGGAGTAAAGGTAGTCGCATTGCCGATTATTTAGCCAGGGAAGAGGCTGGACTAAAAATTTCAGGACCCAGTGACACTTGCGGCATGACGACTTCGACAATTGCGGAACTAGCCAAACGTTACGCCCATGCTCAATCCCTTAACTGATGGGATGAAATTAAAGGATGCAGTCTTGCCAGGATCACCCTGGGCGACCCTGGGAAGCTGGCGTCGACGAAATATTTGGCAATGACCAGGAACACCTATGTTTAACAGTAGGATTTCTGACTGGCCACTGTCAACTATGAAATACCCCCATACTATTGGGCTAGTGGACACACCTCTATGCGGGAAGATGGAACTGTCTGGAATGTCTTATGCGAGTGTCCGGAGTTATCGTCAATAAGAGAGTGTGTGTTCGGTGAGTCTTGACCTACAACTGCCGATATAAAGGAGATGCCTTCTAGTGACCTGTCCACCTCCCTGGGAAGGACAGAATGGACGATGATCTAGGAGGACAACTCCTCGGAGGATGTACAATGGGTCACATGTGGCCTAAGTGCTGTGAGCCTACACTCACCCTTCCTGCTTTACAGATACATATGTTGATAATTTATAAAATATTTAGATATCGGATTCTACTCTTTTCAATATTTTTCTTGTCCATATTTCCTTTTTTATTCCTTTTAATATCTCGTAAGAGGTGCATCTCATAAAAAACTGAAAGGGAGCTTTCTTTAATGACTTATTTTGTTTAATGATTTAAAACGGTAGTTGTAATTATGTAATAAACAAAAATATCCCACCAAAGAGCAAATATTATAATGTTATTCAGTTGTTCTCACCTAGGTGTAATATTATAAACACTAAAAAAGATTCAATATAATTTTTTATAGATTTACATTCCAAAGAAGCCTACTAGTATTGACAGAAGAAAATTTTAAACAGTTATGTTTGTAGTCAAAATTATTATGCGTTCTTGAAATTTTTTATACTTTCAACATTCTAAATACCAACTTTATGCTGATGATTTTAAAATATATAAAACGTTGAGCTACAAAAAGATATATCCGCCATTTAAGCTTGGAATAATTCGAATTAACATTGAATATAACTTTAAGACTTTTGAGTCATTTTTATTATGAATACTCTATTTTCCATCTTTTTTATCAGGAATAGTGCGGCTCTGCGTGGTAAATCCGGGAAGTTTAATGGTTTTATTTCCTCTCAAGCCTAAGTCAAGTCAGTTTCTTAGATATTGAAAAGAACTATACTGGATACTGGCGTATCAGTAAACTACAACATGCTTGGGTCAGAAATACTAACCTCTCTATAATTTATAATAATCATTGAATAAATAAATAATATATTGTCTTGTTTGAAACAAATATATCGACCAAGTCATGCTTCTTTGTTTTTTTGTCAAGTAGTAGCTTAACTAAGTTTAATTATAATTGACCTTTGTGACCGGAGACATAAACGAGTATGGAACTTTCAGTCTGATGATTTGCTTATTTGTGGTTTTGCTTTAAATGTTAAATTTCAGCAGATGTTCAATGTTTATTAAAATATTTTAAGATGCAAGAAGTTGCGATAAACAAAATATACCGCGAAAGCTCTCTCACGAACAACATATACAGTATGTTGTTTAATTCCTTGAATTTTCCACGTCCAATATACTGAAGGCTATTTATGTAACATTTAACACTCCTCCAATGTCTAAATCATGTAGTGTATTACCAAAAACATGACATATTAGAGCTATTAAACTGCCACTAATGATAATTTAATGATTAGTTTTTTGTTTAAAACAGTTCTTCCAATATATGTGACCTTTGTTGTGTTATGATAGAGTTCATTGCCTAGACCCGGCCTTTTTACTAGAGCCCGTAGGCCGAACCTAAGGTCCCCTTCAAGTCTGATTTTTTCCCCCTAAATAAACTTCTCTATCCCAAACAAGCTCTGTAACATTCTCCATTTTGTCGAGCAGCTTTTCTAGATAGACTGTGCACTCAATTTTAAAAGTAGGTAACTATAGTGGCGTCAACTTGTGGTCTACATAAATGTCCTAGCCCTAGTCCATTCATATATTATGATCTCTCTAATTTCGTAGGCTAACCTTGACATAAATGCTTTAAACTTGTTCCTATTTATAATTATTGTGTTTTCACATGCCTGAAGAAAAATCAATATAACTTAACTTGCATGTATAAAGTCCTTGAAATAATTCTAATTCCAACTAATCTTGCTTTAAATCTACCTTGATAATTTAGAGCTAAGCCGTTTATAATTTAGCCACGTGAAACTTGACATTGACAACTGGAAAATACGCAATTATATTTAAACGAATTAGCAATAATGAGAGTTGCCAGAAATGTGGAAATAAAGCTTTAAATTGGATAAGTTTGGATCGAAATGATTATGGCTGTAATTATTTCTGTTTTTATTGGAAAGAAAATGTATTTGACTCCAATATCACAAGTTAAATCGTATAAAATTAAACGAAAAACGTCTACAGCCAGAGCTGTCATCATTTTAAAATATTATGTATTCAATTTTTAACAGATATTTTAAATTTCATATATATTCAATTGTTGATGAATTTTTTTGTTGATGACTTTGATTTAAGCAAAAGTATGTTACCAACAGTCATTTAAAAATAACTCTTACTATAATAATTATATAAGAAAAATTGAAACTATCAACTGTTCAATGTTCAATCTCTTACTAATAGTTAAAAGTCAATTACCCGAATCTGTCAAATAAAAAAAATGTATTTTATTCCAATACAAGAATATAAGTTGAATGTTTAATTGGTTCATTAGAGGTTATTACCATGGCCTACTGATACTGATCAGACTTCGGTTATAACAATAACCAGTCGTCTCGAAAAAATGAATGAATTATGAAAGCATGTGAGAAATCTGATCGAGAGAATGTCTGAATAACTGAGCGGTGTCTGCAGAATTTATAAATATCGCAATTCTATACGGCAAAAGTTTACAAGTAGATAAGAGAGAATGTATGTTTTTAAGAGTACTTCAAGTTATTGACATTAACAATAAGCAAACACCAAAGAGAGATGATATACATAACGATTAAATGTCAGATATTGAAAGTCAAAATAACAGTTTTTTGATATTAATCTTCATCAAACTGAATGGTAGGTATTACATATTCGTATCTCAAAACGTATTATTTCGAGCCGGTTCAATAGAATTCCTTACAAACAACCGGACCACAACGTCTGCGACGCAGCGAGACGAATAGAAAAGTTGGCAAAAAGTTAGGATATCCGGAACAATATTTATTTTCGTTAGAACTCTTTATAACACTGCGCAAGTTAGTGCATGTTTTCACGTCCTGTTGATGTTAGATACGAATGTAAACGTTAAACGTTAAAAGTCAACGACATAAAACATAAATACATCTCATTTCACGGTAAATGTATGAAATATGTGAGGTTCTGCAACTTTATATTTTTTAATGTATGCAATGCTGGAACATTTTATGTTTGTAGTTTTAAAACTATACAAAGTGTCTAGAAGCTTTTTTGCCTGATACAAATTACTGATACTCAAAAAAACCCCAGTGGTATACAATGTACCAAGTTTGAAGTTTGTAGGAAGCGGTTTTTTCTTGAATGCTTGAAAAAATGACTCACTAGGTTCGTTCTGTATTTCTTTCGCGTACCAGCTGATTATTAATATCGTTATTGGAACAATCCAACAACTAGCTTCTGGAAGGGGTAGTAAAGTAAAAGTGTCCATCTATAATTCTAGTATGTGCACTATACAGTACTCGGTACGATTCTAGAACGGTTTTTAAATGTCAATTGGAACCAACCTATTATTTGTACCCATTCAAAAGTGGCCTAAAACTCATATACACCCTGTATCTGAATACTTCTTCACTTCCCTTTACACTCCTGGCGGAGGTGTATCGAAAAAGGTCATGTTCAAAAATAAATGGAAACTATATTTTATTTCAACAAGGCTAAAGCCTAAGAAATCTGCACAGGATGGGCAAATATAGTGAACCTCTGTGCAGAAAATGTGAACTCACATACACTGCTTCTGTGAGAACTTACAAGGACTCAGACGAAAGCACATTGGAGTGGAGATAACACAACCATCACAACTACTGAAGATCTCTCGAGATAAACTGGTGGCCTATAGAGAAGACACGAAGCTTATGGAATGGAAATAGTTATATAATATGGCTAATGGTACAGCCCAAGCCCAAGCGTATGAATGAAGCCTAAGAAACTTTTGAAGAACAAATTAATAATAATTAATTTTGAGTTATGAGGGCAAGGATTATAACACTTTTTAAAACCAATACTTGGGCCAAGTAATCTTCCTTAAAGTGTCTAACGGAATACAACTGGACCCCTTTCCGAAAACAACTAGAAGTTAATGAAAATCTACCTGTCGGTCTTCGAACGACAACTTGACCCTACCTCGTAACTTATTCATATGAAAGCAACATTTCAAAAGAAAACATACTTTACAAAGGCAAAATAATTTATCAAAATTTTAAAATACGACAAACAAACTCAAGACACTAATTTGGGCGGTTTTCGTTAATTACCCACGCGGCCACGTTTGAAAATAAATCTTATTTTCGTGCATCACATGGAACTATTTTTATATCATCTTTTGCTCTTCCTACATAAAACTCCTGAAGCTTGTTTACATCGACCTGGTGTAACTCAATAAAGAAAACATTGGGTGCCGGTTTGAACTCAAAGAGCAAAAAACATCCGAAATTTTAAAAATAGAATATCTTTTGTGTCACATAAATGTTGTTCGGTTAGACAATAAGCATAGAAATTGGAATTAAACAAAAGTATGTAAAGTTGAAGATATATTTGTATGCAAGATACAATATTTGATTATTTATATTGGGCTTTTTAATGACTATTGTGTAAGCCGGATATGTTTTCATTATATTTGTTTAACTGTGGTTTTTTATTAGCTTTGTATATTTTAAATTCAATGTGAGTAATATCATCGCACGCGTCTCAGATTTACAGACCGATCTGAAGATGAGAGTTATATAGTCCGAGAACTGTTCTTCACCCCAGTTAAATAAAGACTCTGGCCCATGGGGTCCGTTAAGTTTACTAGTGCGCATCGTCCAGTTAAATAACTCACAACAGCCGGAGAATTAACACTATCCTTCAAACTTTCTATACACTTCTTTAATTTGTCTTCATTAAATATTATAATTTACCCTCCTTTGTCTGAGCAATAAATACACTTATGGTTTTCATCACATTTGAACTTTCATTGTTATAAGACACGACAAGCAAACATAACAAGTGACATGAAGACGCCATATTAGAAATAGGCAACTGTCACTGGCTAACGCAGGAATAAGCTGCCACTTTCTTATTTTCTGAGAGACACAAACTGAATCCCAGATGCCAGACCCACGTGTCTCATTTAACTGCCAGCTCTCGGACTAATAGGGCAGATTATCATAAATGGAAAAGAGATTTTATAAAAGTAATTCTTTGTCTAAAACTTTTATTACACGAACAACATTTTGGTGTTATGAAATGAGTGAAGCAATTTTTGTATCTGTTATTGAAACTTTCGAAAAAAAAGACATGAAGCGGTTCTTTAATCTCAAAATAAAAAAAAAATTAAAGTGATAGGTACATAATTAATAAAAGACAACCCATTCTGTAAAGTACAGTACTTGCACAAAAGGAAGAAAAGTATTTAATTTATTAGTCGATGAAAGTGATGAAGTGTACGATGTCATAGTAAGGAACCGTTCTGAGTAATTTTAAATTGATTATTTTTTGTAAGTACTAGTATTTGGCAAGGTGCCCTTATTTATGAAATTAAAATTAAGTAAGTAATACATTTTTTTGGCACATTCTTCTCTAATCATATTCAATGTTCAAAATATCTGTACATATTTTTATTGCATATTTTTTATTCATCCAGTCCGGCTCTGACCATCAAAAGCTTGATCATAATTCGTGCACATATATGGCATGTGAGATGACGTGCTTTTTATAAAATGTTATTAATAATAAAGCAACAATGTGTCTTACCTTCTTTAGATGTTTGTTGACCCATTTTGTGAAAGTTTTTTTCTGGACGGCGTCTCGTTCGTCTGAAAAAAAAAGAAAAACAACGATATTAATTACTTGGCCGTATATAACCGTGCAAATATGCAAATAAATCATAAATATTCAATTTTAAAATATACACAACCAAACACACTGTTTATAAACCAGAGAAAATCCAGTTTCTTTCAACAAAATCCTACGCTACAGAAACCAAACATTCCTGATCTTTCCATACACTTCTGATTCAGTAACGAAAGCAGCAGAAAGGAAAAAGTCAGGAAAACTAAAGAAGCAATTTTTATTGCCACCTGGTATCCTTAGAATGCCCCCATATCAAATCCATACTGGTGTGGAACTGCCTTCAAAAACTAGTAATCATGACAAACCACAATATATGGGAAGGTCCAGGGGCACAAAGATATTGCATGCAATGAAACTGCATTCACTGATCTTGAACCAGCTTTTGGGATATCAAAAACTGAAGCATCTTGGTGGATTCAATTGAAGCAGAAGAAACAGCCTCTCACATTATCTTACAAGTGAAACAATGACTCAATGGAGATATCAGGTTTGTTCCAGTAAACATTTATTAACCATTCTGGATTCGGTTTACGTACTGTTTAGTGCACTAACTCTAATTTGGGATTTACATATCAACTTTATCAACCCTTCCAGAAGGTACAGTTTGTATATCGTCCCAAGCAGTCCCCAATAAGTCCCAAGACGACACTATAAAGAGTTGGAACAAACATATATACTCTTAGCCCTCTTAGGACTAGAGCGTTCAAGAGATAATTTCACCAAGAGTGATATATTGAAAAGATACAAGCTAGAGCACAAAAAACTGAGTCCGGGACCAGTTACAAAGCCCTAACATAACCATCTGCACTACGGACGATTCCTACCCATTAATATTCTGTATAATAAGCATCTGCGTATTAAAAATTTATTATCTTAATAGACATACTAAATTGTATAAATGAATTAGCTTGTAATAAAATTCAATAAGAAGATGATAGTAAGTGGTCGAAGGAAGAAAAAAGTCCATCACGATGATCATATTAATATAAGTTGACTTTTCTTTTTCAGTAATAAACATGACGCTACAAAGTTTTTCGTTAAATGTTTCCACTTGTAACTTGTAACCCACTTAGTAGAAAGATCGTAACTGTAAAACTTAATCGCTAATGCTGTGTCTTGTTCAACGATTAGGCCAATCCGATTGTATGAAGAAGAGTTTAAGTCATCATCATCACCAAAGATAAAGAAATTAAAAATGTTTTTTATGTGCAGCCGTCCGTACAAAAAAAAAATTCTCGGACAGCCAAGCAGCTTTGGAAGCACTTAACTTTCACCGTGTAGCTTAGAAATTGGTTTCAGACTGCCAGAAAAGACTCTCCTCAATAATAGTAGAACTCAATAAAGTATTGCTGGTCTGGATCCCTGGCCATTCTGGCATGGAAGGAAACGAGAAGGCAAACGCTCTTGCAAGGGAGGGTGCCGCACGTGTTTCTGTCGGACCAGAACCTACAATTGGCATCGAAATAAGTTTTGCCAAACAAACACTAAATACCTGGACAGCAAGAAGAGCTTCTGGCATAATTAACCAGGATTGGTTCATTCAGAGGCTTTTATACATCCTTCGAAGAATGTCTCCAAACAAATGTTAGAGACTATATCAGGCATGACCTACGTTGTCTAACATGCCTTTTAACAGGCCACTGTCATCAGAATCATCATAATATGGACTGTCGGAAGAGCCGACTATCCGTCTTTGTTTGGAAGATGATGAAACAGCAGAGCATATTATTTGTACCTGCCCCGCCGCGGCTCGAATAAGGTATCTGATATTTGGCAGGGCCTCTCTCTCGCCCTAGGTCCTGAAATATCATTCCCCAAATACACTAATCGGCTTTGTTAAGAAGCTGAATTTGTTTGGTGAAATCTGAATACGCGTGAGCCACAATAGACCCTAACCGTTCATCAGATTCCGAAATAGGATAGTTTTCATCCCAGTGTAGTACCACATTTAGGAGGTATAAAAATGATAATTTTTATTTTGTCACCTTAATAGACCAGTAGCCTACGAGACATGTAGTCTTCATTATTTTAAATGGATCCGTCTTCACCATCGAGTAATGTGAAAAACAAGTAGAATAAGGATGTTGCTCAAGACTAAAACTTGCTAATCGATGCTACAAGGGATATAAATTGTACTGCCACTGGCATATCCGTCTCTTTTTACTGTGATGCCATATATCGATGTCTCTCATTCAAATTTTGCACAAAGGTTGATAATATAATAAGCTTTCGTATTACATTTTCAAAATTCGCTGACAATCGATAAGAGGGTCGAAAAAATTGAAAAATAAGAATTAAAAAAAAAAATCACATTCATTTTGATGCCATATATCAATGTCTCGCGTTTAAATTTTGCACAAAGGTTGATAATATAATAGTCTTTCGTATTCCATATTAAAAATTCGCTGACAATCGATAAGAGGGTCGAAAAAATTGAAAAATAAGAATTTTCAAAAAAAAATCACAACATTCTTTTTATTACTGTGATGCCATATATCGATGTCTCTCATTCAAATTTCGCACAAAGGTTGATAATATAATAGGCTTTCGTATTCCATATTCAAAATTTGCCGACAAACGATACAAGGGTCGAAAAAATTGAAAAATAAGAATTTTCAAAAAAAAATCACAACATTCTTTTTATTACTGTGATGCCATATATATCGATGTCTCTCATTCAAATTTTGCACAAAGGTTGATAATATAAAAGGCTTTCGTATTCCATATTCAAAATTCGCCGACAAACGATACAAGGGTCGAAAAAATTGAAAAATAAGAATTTTCAAAAAAAAATCACATTCTTTTTATTACTAGTCTCTTTAGACGGACCGAGAAAACAGACGGTCCGTCTAAGTGGGAACGGGTCCTTAGGGAGCGCTGAGGGATAGAAGAGAAATATTTGTCTAAACCGAATATCCTAAAATCCTTCCAAGGAATGGAATTAAAGGAACCTAGTTTCTGAGGCTTTCCTCATAAACTTAGATTTGAATCCAATGAATGTCACTTTAATATATACCCAAATATCATTGGTAAAGAGGACGTAAACGAAAAGATACAACCAGAAAAACATGTAATAAGGTCGGCAATTAAATTTGAATTTAAAAGTGCGTGAAGATGGTTTCATATTTATTCAACTAATTGAACAGGGATCGGCCTAGCTCTTAAGAAGGAATGCCAAATAATAAAATATGTGTTAAGTCGACGTTAAGTCTGCATGATAAAGATAAGAAAGAAGCGCATAATAAGTAGCTTGTATTCGTTATGAAAACTGTCGACAATTATAAACATTCCGTTCAAATAATGAAACAGTCATGGCGTTATATTTTCAGTTTAAGAAGTATTTAGCTTTTTTTATGGCTGTGAAAATGAAATAAAACGTTCTACGTGATTAGATTGCAACCGACTGAAAGTTATGGCTTTGGTGACATGGATAATCATAGAGGTTATGAACTTTATGTTTATACGGGTTTTAATTGTTTAAAACGTAATTTTTATTTAACACTTAGCCATAACCTTTACAACACGTTAATTAATGTGAGCAGGGAGGTCTCAGAAAATTATTTTGTACCTCAGAACCGTGAAAATATTTGTCCAAAAATAGTGAGTGAAAGAATTTTAGAAAAATAATTCAAAGCGCTGAGCAAAACGAGCCTTGACGTCAGCTGCCCGCACTATTACTCCTTTTTCCAATTGCAACAAACCTAATGTAGTCAAAAGCCTACGGTATATTTAGAATATACATACACAGTCATTTTTATATACAGATAGTTTCCTAATGTGAGAATGTTTCCATTACAAATTGTAAATTGATTTTAAGAAGTGTTACGACAGAATACCAGCGGGCATACAACGAAGGTCAAATTGTTTAACTGGTACTAACGTTGAAACTAGCTATGCAAAATGCTAAGTTTATCACAAAGGAATCATCATTGGATTTTCCAAGAAAAATGTAACCCAATTAAAACCACAAGCTTTACATTCTTTTATGTCTGTGTTGTTTATGATTTCGGTTGATATACTTATAGAGTGATTCATGAATTTCACCATAATATACAATGACCATGTTGTTTTTAAATAAATGTTTTATGTTACTTTGAAGAGATTATTGTCTTGAATAACAGGAGTTGAAGCGAAAAACTAAGACAGTTAACAAAGAGAATAGTAAAATCAAGAAGATGTTAGTGTTCCAAAATGAAGAAATTCAAAATTCTTTCACGAAAAAAAAAATTGTTAAACTTAAAAAGTCCAGCAAATTTTAATGGACCCTTGGTTTTTTTCAGGTGACTAACTGAGAAAGTGACATAAACAAAAGCAATAAGTAGTGTAGTTGGAAATTGGCTCAAACATTCAGAGACCAAGATATTACCACTTCTAGTACTTCACTTTATATGGACTGTTTGAAGAGTACCTAGTACGCTATTGTTTATACCTTGTTACCAAACCAAAATGATGTAGATATACTGAAGGATGAAATAATACAATTTAATTTGTTTAAATCTTCATTATCATCAAATAAATATTAACCATTCTCCCTTATTAACCCTATTTACCAAAAAGATAGTTCCGGAATGATTTTGCATTTTATTTCTATGTAAATATTTTCCAATACTTTTGTTATACTGTATTTGAAAATCAAGAGAGAGTAAATTCCCAGAAATGTTTTTCAGTTATCAGTGTTAAAGGCAGTAAACCATAGACGTGCGTTTTCAAAATTAAATTAATATGGAAATAGAAATATTTAATTTGTTTTAGTTATTTATACCTAGATTACCAATTTTAGATAGATAAACATAATTCGTAAGTAGTAATTTAATTTGGGTAAAATGAAGAAAAAGTCAATATTATTTTAGGCATTTTGTTTTAGGCATATGTTTACTTACAAAATATGTATATAATTATGTACAGATAATTACAATTATTTATAAATTAATATGAGGAGCTAAAAAAATAATTAAGTAGGTATATGAGAAAAAAAAACCAACCGCAAGGATAAAATTTGACGAGCAACATGCAAAAAATACGACAATATTAAATCTTAAAAAATAAAAATCTAAAAATAAAATTAAAGTACATAAATTAATAATTTTAAAGTTATGGTTCCTCTCACTCTGTGTCAGAAGATTCACCATCTGATTCTAGAGAAATTACAATGGGCTCTATAGTAATATCAATTATGTTATCTAGCTCCCACATTTTTTTTTCTATTTCTGTAACGTGTCTAATACATTTTTGCCAATTTTCACTTGTTACTTCAGATATTGCCTTATTGAAGAGATTTTTAACATCTGATAATTTAAAAGTAGTGTTATTTCTGGCAACATAACCTTTAACTTGAGCCCATATCAATTCTATCGGATTCAGCTCACAATGGTAAGGTGGTAAACGAAGGATTTCAATTTCTCGTTTTTTGGCTCCTCAATATTATATTTTTTATAATTTTGCTTATGTTTTTTAGCAATAGTTAACAATTCTGCCCTCAGCATTGTATTGTCAAAGGCTAAATTTTTAGAAGATAACCATTTTGCAATTTCATCCTTTTTCCATTTAGTGGTTGGTAAAGGTTCAAGTAATCTGGAGTGGTAACTTGCATTGTCCATTACAATAACCGATCCTTTTGGTATGAATTGAATCATCTGTTAACTTGTTGTATTCTTCTGAGGTACTGTCTTCTCCAACATACAATTTCTTCAGAAGCAATTAGCATTGAGTGTCAGCCCATTTTTTCAAATTTAAAGTTTAACTCATGTAACATTTTCCATAGTTTATCCCGGCTTATTGTGGGTAAATCAACATCATTCGTAATGGCTTGCAAAACTTTATCTAAAGTTGGTATTTGCTTGTTTATAAAAAATGAGTGAACAAGCTTACGAATAGCATTTTTAAAAAACTCGTCTTTTAATAGTTTTGGTCTACCTGGTTTCGGCTTTGGTGAGGTTACTCCACCTGATTTTTCCTCCTTTAGAACTCTATATATTGTAGATTTTCCATATCCCATTGCCTTAGATGTTGTTTCAACTACACTGTCAATAGTGTTTGAGGGATTTTGATGTTTAAAATAGTGGTACACATTCACTACAGCACTCTTTTCATTGAGCGATAAATGGTCTAGTTTTAATTTTTTCACTGGCGTATACTCACAAACTGCTTCCATTTTTAGTCACTACTATTTGTCACGTTTATCGAAAATCAAATAACTGCATTTCTAGAAACTTAAGCACTATTTAAGTCAAAATATCTGTCATTAGAAGCTGTTGCCATTCGGAGGTCGTTAAATAACAATTATCCCTTTCTAATCTGGTTACGCCTATGACGCACGTTAATCCTCTTAGGCCTACTGTAGTAACAATGAAAGATCATAAAATAATGTGATAGTCCAAGAAATTTAATAAATTTTGTATTGAAATTAACAAAAACAATTTAGAATGCATTACAAATATTGAAGTTTTACCGCACGTACTGTACTATAGTTTTGCATACCGAATTAGTTTTTATTCTGGGAATTTACTCTCTCTTGATTTTCAAATACAGTATAATATTGTTCAAATATGATTAAGATTTAAACATATTAAATTGTTTCATTTCATCTTTTAATATTTAATTGTATGATTAGCAAAAACAGGTTAAATATTTTCTGATAAATTTCGTTTTTCTGTAATTTTGAGAATTTATCTCGTTGTTATAATCTTCAAACTTGCTTCCTGATTTAAATAATAACAGGTTGTCCTTAATAAACACTATCTCACCTCCAGCATGAACTAAATTATTAGCCGATTTATTCCGTCTCTTCAACGCGATTTTAAACACGACTGCAGCTTGCACGTAACTTACTGTTTTACTGGTTGTGCGTTTGCTGAAATATCATATTTCACTTGTCTATACATCTAAGTAATTAGTGACTATTGCCTTGATTTGATTAACTTTCTTTATAAAATCTCTTTTTGTTTTAATCATTTGGATTTCAAACCACTCTGGTATAGTGAAGTGACTTACTTGACTTGTCACTTACTTAACAGTTTGTGTATCAAATTCTTCATTACAATACAAGATATCACTATAGAATCACAAGCCAAAAATAGAAATTAATGAATAGGATGTGTTATTTTTATGTTATTGTACTGAGAATTGGACAAGTCACGATTATTATAATGTTTGGAATTGAATTATGGTAAAAGTTCATGGAGACAGATCGAATTTCTGATACGTGGTTTTGCTCTAGTTCAACTAAGTAATCCCACTTTGGTATTTGGTGAAATGGCATTACTTTTTTTTAAGTAGAATTTAATTAAACTTACCATTTATTTTGTTTTATTTCAGAACGAAATATAATTATTTCATTAAAAAATGGAGAAAATTAAACCACAGAAAATTGTATTTACGTGGTAGAATGTTCAGTACTCGTAGTCTTCAATTTTTATAAAATATATTCAAAAAGAAAACAAACTTCTTAAAAGGTTTATAACTTAAGACAAAATTTAATGTTATCGAGTTCATTTTTGTAATCAATACTTGGGAATAACAATCGATCAAAACGGAACACAAGAAGCAGAAATCAATAAAAGAATAGAAAAAAGAATGAAACAATAAAGGAATATCGATCAATACCAAGATAAAAATATTTAAAGCAATATATAGGCCAATATTAACTTATGGATGTGAAACGTGGGTGCTAAACCAAACACAGAAAAGCAGAATACAGGCAGTTGAAATGAAATACTTAAGAAGAGTCCGAGGCGTTACAAAAAAAGACAAAATTAGGAATAAAGATATAAGAAGTCATCTAAAAATAGAATCAATCCTAGAATTTAAATACAGACAACTGGGATGGTGGGGGCATTCACAAAGAATGGAAAACACAAGACAGACTAAAAGAATATGGAAAGCAAAAATATTTAAAAATAAAAGAAAAGGAAGACCTAGACAAACATGGAATAGAACTATTTCAGAAATATTGAAAAATAAAGGGAAAACATGGACAGAAGCAAAAAAGATGGCGAAAAACCGAAAAAATTGGAAAAGCTTTATAAGCATTTAGTTTAGTTACAGGCACATACCCTGACACCAATTATTTGGTATATAGGGTCCCGATTATATAAATATATACATATATATATTTTGTAATCACAATTGGTTATTGGAGAATCTGATTACTCGATAAGTTTGAGAATTGAGTTAACTGTATAAACCCTCACTTCGTGGAATCTACTCATCATATGGTTTTAAATGAAAACTAACTGTTTTTAAATGACTCCACAATAT